>VXBQ01002347.1:165413-250768 GCA_013400175.1 Phainopepla nitens
AGAGGCGGGTTGGCAGGGGTGGGGGGCGATTGATAAAATCCGGCTTTAAAAGAAAACCATCGATCCAACCTCGATTCCCGAGGGCGGGCAGGCGGAGACGGGCTTTATTTTTAGCGGTGCTGGGGCCGAGGCGCCACGGCATCGCCCGACGCCGGGGTGGGGGGGATGCCCGGCGCCGGCGGGGCAGTGCTCCGGGCCGGGCATCGCCGCTGGCCAGACTGCCTTCCCTGCGATGCCGACCCTCCCGCCGGCCTTCACCTGGGGAAATGTGCCCCGTTCAGCATAGAGGGCACACGCTGCCTCAGCCGCCTCGGGTGGGATGGAGAGCCAGGCTGCCGCACTTTGCCTTGGTTGTGGTTTACAGCACTCAAACAGCTACGAAGAGTTGTTCAAACTAAATGTGGAAAATTATAACATGTAATTCTCAGCCACTGCCTTTGAGATAACCTGGGTTTCTTTTGCAGTCCCACACAACTCAAGTGATTCATTTGGTTAAGTTTATTACAGCCAGTTGTGAAAGATGCTGTGATGTCAGCATGGCTCTTAAGGAACTTTAATGATGGATAAAATGCTGGATGTTTGGAGAGGTCACTGGTCTAATGGTTTCTAAAGGGCTCTGTGATTCAAGTAATCTCTTCCTTAGCTTAAGCTGCACGGCACCAGCCACGGGGCAAGCAGGGTCTCCAGGGTTAGAGTACTTTCTGGGGATCCCTTATTTGAAACACTTTGTGAAGGGCCTGACCCCAGGAGGTGCAGGCATCTCCCAGGGAGGTGCAGAACGTATACAGAAACGCAGCAGGGGTTTCTGTAAAGTTGTGTATTCCCTATATTAAAACTTCTTCTTGCAGCGTGAGCATGTGCTTTGGTCTCACATGACCTCAGACATGCTTCCTTGTTGTAAAGAGCAACTAGTAAGACAATCTCACTCGCATAGAGTGAGGCTGTAATTTTTAACCATGTTGTTCCTATACTTAATTGAACAACTGCTGCCTGAACTAGCGTACCTTTTTAGATCTACATATAGCCTTCAGTTAGGGAATCAGCATTTAACCAGTCTTATATCTTTGTTACGCCTGAAATCAGTAAAAAAATGAATTCCGTGAGAAGTGCAGGAAACAGCGCCATTTCCAGAAAGCTGATACCCTGAAGGGTGAGACTCTTCCCACAAAGACTGACTTCATGCTTGTCATCTCACTGACGTAAACACAAACTAGTCAAATTTATGCCAGCTAAGTGCATTTCTTATTACTACCATAGTCCTGGTTTTGAATAGTAATTGATTCAGAACAAGGATTTAAAATGTTGCTTAAGTAGGTTGCAAAGTGAGGATCTAGTGCTCAGACAAAGCATTTGGTTAGTGTGCAACTAATTCTTTTTTTTATAATGAGGGTTGGAAAGTGTGAAAGCGAGCCTAGCACCTCTGTACATATGCACAGGTTATTTGGGGATGTCATCTCAAACTGCTTGTGCTGGGCTTGTTGCTATTAATGAGAGTATGTGTTATTAGCTCTGTAACCTTAACCAAGGTGGCTTTGTGGTACCCCACTCTGCCTCAATGTGCTGAGTGCAAACACAGGTGACCTTTGGCCTCCACAGAAGTCAGCAGGGTAAACTGTCCAGTTTACAACAAATAGCAAATGAAGGCGTTCCTCTTACATTAAAAACTTTTCAGTGTGAAGCTGAAATAGAGAAAGTTGAGGTAACCTTTTTTTTCCAATTTCTGACAGGCTGAAATCTTCATTTTAAATTCCAGGGCAGTTTTTGAGGCACCTAGAAATAGATCTTGCTGGCCTGATTCTGAGGACCCTCAGTTCACACAGGGTGTTTTAATGAGGCTGCCTCTACAGATGTGTCTGTTCTTGGCAAAACTCCCCTTTTAGTCAGACCTGTGGTACTAATAAAATCTTTACCACTATCCCCATCCCACCTCAGTGTGTTTGGGGAACTGGTGGACGTCAGAGACTGCCCACAGGAGCCCCATCCCAACATCCAGTACGACTAAAGAAGGGAGTCTGTATCAAGATGCCAGTCCAGCAACTTCATTCAGTTAAAAGCTGCTTTGCCAGAGCACCTGACAAGCCTGTATTCCCAAAGTTATGCAACAATAGAAAACTTAACGTTTAAACATAGATAGTAAAGAGCAGAAGAGACATGAGTTGATGATGTCTTCTCTGTGTTGGGCAAACAGCATGCTGTACCTGGTACATGCCTGCTGCTTCCACAGACTTCCATATGGATCAGATACATTGCTGCCCAAAGTTGGGATTTCAATGCCAGCATACATCCGTGATTTTGTCTCTGTCACCCTCAAATAATTTTACTGTAAAATACTGGCCTGAGAGTATAATTTTATAAAACTTGGCTGTGTGTGATCACTGTGGTATCTAAGCAGTTCACAATCATCAGAGTGTTTATACTTCCAGCTCTGGAAGTATAAGTAAATAGGTACAATCTCCAGATCTCAGTTCAGGGGAAGAGGAGTGAAGTGGGTTAATGAAAGTTCAGATAGTGACTTACTCCAAATCCATGCAGAAAGCCCATAGCAGAAGAAAGATTAAAGACAAGATTTTGATTTGTAGCTGGTGCACAGCAGCCTCACCACCCTGAAACACTGGCTTATCAGTGTGTGGGTCTCTTTAACTTGCGTGGTTATGTATTTAGCAACATGTGACAGACTTTGCTTTGGCAGAGGAGTTGCAAGCTTTTGAGTTCATCCAGTACTCATTTCTAGCTCGCTTCCTCACAACACACACAGGATCACATGTAGTAACTATAACGATGACATAAGGCCTCATATCTTCATGAGTTTAAAGTAGGTTGAAAATAAATCTATTAAAATCCCATTTTCTTCCTGGTAATATATATAGCAAGGAAAAATGCCACTACTGATTTGCAAAGTTCAGTTTATACACGGGCCTTCGAGTGTGTGTGAGTTCAAGAAGGCTTTTATCTGGCTGATAATACTGAGACCCTGGTTCAGCAGAAAATAGCCAGTACAGCTGCTAGGCTGTGGAGGCTCTGAGAGCCCATTTGGGTTTGCAGCTGTGGAGGCAGCCTCCTGTGTCAGGGAGGCAGGCAGGAATTTGGTGCCATTCCTCCAGCACATCCTCCCAGAGGTGGAGCTAGCAGCTCCTTTTAGCCTTGCTGTGTGCACTGGGTGGGTTTACAGCAGGTCTTGGTTTCCCCAGAAGATGAGAACGGTGGAACCTACCTGCACTGAAAATGCATCAATGCACTGAAGTTTAAACACGAGGTGCTTGCGATACTGATGCTTAGATGCCTCTGGTTTTGCAGCAGCCTCTTCTGGGAGACTGTGTGTCAATTCTACTCTTCATTGAACAGGGGTACATGCAAAATCAGCTTGGGAAGAGAACCATGGCTTCATCAGGGGTCTGTTAAGATCACCATGTTGGAGTGGTTTTGAACCGCTGGCCAGTGATTATTGTTTTGCTCTTCTATGATTTCAGAAGTAAAAGCGCCAGCTCTCAAGATGTTAACATTTTTGGAGGAATGTCTGCAAAAACTAACAAAGAGGTGCCATACGTCCCCTTGCCATGTCCCAAGTGGTTGGAATAAGTGGTAGGACACACAGGAGTTGCCTTTTGGAGATTTTGCTCTGTATTGAAGGCTGTTGTTTAAAATGGCAGTTGGAGTCCATCTATCTGCCAGTTCCTTTTGTTGTAGGATTTTAATTCATGGTGTCCCTTTCTTCCAGTGTGTGCTGATCACATACAGGGGGAGGTCCTGCTCTGCTCCCGTGTCTTTGCTGGAAAGGATGGTTGGGACCTAGAGGAAGGATGGGGGTGGCTTCAGTAGCAGAGCCTGTACTGCTTGTGTTGCTGTGGGAAGAGAGATGCTGAGGTGAGGCATGGCATGCCTGTGTGGTGCAGATTTGGCACCAAGACAGCATCTGGGCAGTGCAGAGCAGGGTATGGTGAATTTTACTACGGTGCAGGGCTTCATAATAACATTTATATCCCTCAGCATCACTGTGATGCTTACCCCCATACTAGTGGGGCCTGGTTGGACAAAGCTCAGGTGAAGTGTGTTCCTCGGCTTTCTGCTTTTATATCTCTGCCTTAAATGCCCTAATACAGTGTCTGATACAATGAAGCTCTTGGTGCCTTCTCACCTGTCACCAGAACAGTACCACAAAACATGGTATTCACAAGCACAGAACAAGCCACTTCTTTGCACGTCTCAGCTCAGATGGTCACACTGGTTGGAGCCACAGCCATCTTAATTCAGATAACACTGATGTTTTCTTTGTAACAGAAGCCCTGATGTTAAAACAATTTTATGTTAAAGTTTGTCAGGCTGAAGTGTATGAAGCTAACTCAGTTATTAGGGAGATGAGTGTCTGCATTAAGGAGGTGTAAAAACAAATGGTTATAAGTATGAAGGTGTCTGTGTGTGAGGTGTGGTTATTAAAATGGATGGTCCCCAAACCTGCGCTGGTTGCTATAAATAAATAGCAGTAATCTTTATACTCCTTGCTGGCTCTTTGTCTTGGCTTTGGTAGGTAGCCCTGGTCTAGCCCTAGGTACCGCTCCAGTATGTTATTGAGAAGAGAGGCAGCTGCTGCTCTGTTGTGAAATAGAAATGTCCCTCCTCAGAGCACACTGCTCCTTCTGAGTCACCCCTACCAGGCAGCCGTAGCTCCAAATGTCAGCCTGGAGTGAAGCAGTCTCACACAATGCAAAGCCTGCCACCCTTTACTGCAGAGGAGTAAACACCGAGACCTCCAACGTGATTTTGGCAGATCTAAACATGAAATGTTAGCAACTAACATCCTGTCCCCTCTCTGCCCCCCCTGCGGCTCCCTCCTCCCACATGTGTTTTCCCTCGCTCCCTTTACATGTCCCAGCCGAGCTGGCAGCTGGCACTGGGAGGCTGTGAACTCATGAGCTCACTCCCAGCCCAGCGTGCTGGCCTATGAATAGCTCAGCCTCCGCTGAAGCTGCTCTGTGCCTCAAGATGTTGCCAGCCACGTAGATTTAACAACTGGATGTATGCAGATAAAATAAAAACGTGCCTAGATTCTCTCTCTGGAATTTAAGTTTTTCAGTGTCAGAGGAGGTGAAGTGCCTGAGCTAATAATCTCTGTGTTTAGAGCTCTCTAGATAAGGGTTTAAGCAGACAGGCTTTCTCTTTAAAAGGAAAAGGACTAATACCTTCAGATTGGTTATTAAAAATTGCCTTGCAACAATAATACTCTCAGTGCAAAGCCTGCATCTAAACGCCTCTTCATGAGCTGTGACTCATGCTTTGAAAGCACGGTAGCTTTCCTAGAAGGATAGGTAAGTACTGTTATCACCAGATGGGGAGTTGCAGAATGAGAGATAGTGTTCTGACATCCCAGAAGCATCCACTAGATAGATGCTGGAAACTCAAGACAGTTACATTTCATTCTCAAAGTGCCGAAAGTCCCACAGTACCTCTGAATAGTGACACTGAGTTAGGTTAAAATCAAATCTAAGTGATGCATTTGAAAATGTAGACCCAGAATATCTTTGCCACATTAACAGCAAATTAATGGCAGACCAAAATAAAGAACACAAACCAAACTTAAGTTTGACAGGTTCTCTGAAACTTCAATTTTTTGATATGTCAAAAGCATACTTTTATGAAGACTACTGACCTAGGATGGATCCTTGCTAAACATTGATTACATGGCCAAGTAAAAAGCCATTTTTTCCCAGGTTAAGAGTCAGTAGATATCCTTTAGTTTGTGACAGAGCGCTGTCTGAATTTTACTAATTTTTAATTTCTTTGAGGCACAATGGCATCTTTCAACACTATCCAAATATCACCATCTAAAAAGGCAACACTGAATACAAATAGTTACTGCTGTTCCGGCACAATGTTATTGCATATCCTCTTACTTCCCGAGTTCATTTTAAGATGGTGTGTGCACCTGCACTCAGCTGAGTATCATATAATCTACAGCTGTGCTGCAGGAGGCAGGAGTGATGGAATGGGACAACTGGGTAAGGTAGCATGACTCGTGGAGTTTTTCTGATAGAGAACATACGAGACCCCTGGAATTTTCATCAGGTCCATACTCAGATTTCTCCATTGAAATCTGTTTCCTTTGCAAAGAGCTCTCTATATTTTGGTAAACAGGAGTACTATAAAAAAAATGCAGTTTTCATTTATAGCCTAACTCCTTACTCAGCCTCCAAACTACATCTTAAAAGAAAATAAACAAAATTTAGATGAGAGCACTGTCTCCCCAGCATGGACCTGCAACATAAAAGGGCTTTCAGTGTGTTAGGGTCTAATCCAAAGCTCTGTGTTAGCTGATTTCAGTAAACTTTGTTCCAGTTCCTTTATCACAAACACATGGACAAAGTGGATGTAAAACCTACTTCAGCAGTACTTCAGCAAGGTTTTGTCAGTCCTGGGTATTCAAAATGATGAGCTAGCTCTTCCTACCCACATACACCACTACCTAAAAAACCTAGGAAATTAAAATGGTTTTTTGCCCTTTGCTGCATGTGGGTTTTCTTTAAATCTTTTGCCTTCATCTATCTTCATGCATCAACCTTTCTCTCTGTCTGTGGGGTACTAGAAGTTAATCTTTCATTTAAAGGTGAAAATTTTTCTTTATAGAGACTCCAAGGAACCTGGTAATTAAGAAATAATATAAAGCACATCGATTCCAAATCCTGCAGTTCTATTGTCAGTTATAAACTTCCACATCTCAAAAATGGATGCTTTGGGGCAGAAGTTCAGGGCCTTTTTTTAAGCCTCCAAATTAGCAGTTGCATTTCCAACAAAACCGCTCCTTCTCTAATGAGAAAAAATGCAAAATAAGGACACAGAGGAGAAGAACTGTGTCTTTTTACTGCTGTGTTCTGTGGTTTTATAAGCAGTCTATTTGTTTGAATTGGTGATTGGGTGAGTTAAGAAACATGTCTGAATGCTACGTGACACTTTCAGCAGTTCTGAAGAGGTTGTGTCATTTGAGACTTTACAGTGACTGTCCCCAGCCTGTTTTAATCCTGCTCCATGCTGCATCTGTGCTGTGGCACGTGTGCAGTAATTCTTTGCTATGCCAGGAACTCGCTGGTGTGCACATAAAAATGCAGGTGGCAGCATTATTCTCCAGAGCAAAGCAACATCTGTCAGCATCCTAGGTGAGTATATTGCTTCACATGAATAAAACACAGATTCAGAGCACCTTAGGCAGCTTGTGCTCTAAATTAGATGTAGCCACGAATGCTTTAGGATCATCATTAGGACATAATGTTAGTTCCTTGTTAGTCCGATTTCCAGCTGGGATTCAGTGTTGGAGTCAATAAGGGATGGATGCCAGGTGTGACCTGGGATGTGTTTTTAGTTATGACCAACAGATAGGCCAGCCACAGGCAGTGAGATGGCTTAAAAATTCCTCACTTAAGAAAAACTGCCTACGGTTTTGCTTTCAATTGCCTTAACATCTGCTGAGTGCTTCACCACATTCTTCAATGGAAGCTGTTAGCCCTAGCAAATGGGAATTGATAGAAAACAAGGTGCAGAAAACTCTTAGGAACTCCTTTAGTTCCAGAAACCCTTTCACTGTGATGCATTCATTCAATGTGCACATGAGGGCCCTGGCACTCTCCTGAGAAATTGTGTGTTGGGAGCTAATCTTGAGGAAGCAGTGTGAAGCTGAAATCTTCTATCTGTTGCTCAACACTGGACTGAAGAATGTGCTTTTGGGGTTTACTTGTAGAAGGTGAAACGGAATGGGACACCTAACTGATCAGTCTTGTTTGTCTGATCAGTCTTTATATAGGTGACAAAAGACATGTCTGATATGATAGGGATAACTGTGTTAAACCAACTCTGTTCTGTAGGCTGTTTTGCCTGTGAGAACAGGTCATATGCTTCTGTGAAAATAAAATGAGAGAACCTATCTTTCCAAAGAGCAGGTTTTGCAGAGGATCTGTCCAGATCTCCCATGTCAGGGTGCATTTTATTTTTTAACTTTGATTTGCTATATCTGAAAGAATGGAAAATCCTGATTGTTCATGGCTGCAGACACAACTGGGGTGAATGCCTTTCTTGGGGAAAATGGAAATCCAGTGTGGAAAGAATGCTGTTCATAAAGTCAGTGACAGTGAGGAAGGAATGCACTGCAGGACTGAGACTTCCCATGGGCAAGGAGTGAAAGGGTTTGTCCATTGCAGTTACTCTGCCATTTCTTAGGAGCTCCATAGTGGGTAGACAACAGGTTTAAGTGAAGGTGTTCAGGTGAAACCGTGCTTGCAGTCAGTTGAATACACGTTCTGTTGATACACATGCTAAAATAATAAGCCCTATAGAGAAAATTCAGGGACTTTCACTTTTAGAAAACCAAGAAGAAACCAGCAAGTTGAAGTTGCAACTTGCAAAAACCAAGAAGAAACCAGCAAGTGCTATTGAGACCACCTAGGAAAGTAGTTTAGCATCACCATATGGCAAGATGCAGCATTTGGACAGTACTGAATCCCATATTAAGGCTAGGGTCAAATCTTATCATTTAAAGGCAATTTTGTGTATAATAAAATAAATATTCTGTCCTTCCTGTCTCTAATGCTCTAAAATCCATCTTACCAGGCTCCGTCTTCCAGCTAGTTATTCCTCTCTATCCAGAAAAGCTTTTCAGACATGTAAGCAGCTGCAGAGTTCTTAAATATGCCAGGAGGAAAGTTTTGTTATTAAAAAAAAAAAAAGGTAATTCACAAACCCTGGGGCTTTTCAATGTATAATTCATATGTCCTTTGAACAGTCCTCCTCACAGGAATTCAGAAATGGATTTAGATCAGTTTACTTCATTTTTAGAATACAATGGAAGAGCACTTACTCTGCATACTTGCAGCCTTTTCTATAAATTAAAAATAGATGCTGGGCCCAAACCAGCAGCTTTTTGCACTCTCTGGGAAACCTGTGCAAACAAACCACAACAGGACAGTTCTGCTTTCTTCAGCAATGCAAGCCGTATCCTCAGAAGCCTTTGAAGAGACAGAGGGTCTGTAGTGCACTTTCCCCCTGCAGCCAGGGAATAATCACTGCATCTTTCTTGTTCTGTGTGTTCAAAAGCTAGAGGCTACAGATGTAGGCAGCTGAAAAATCAAATGCAGTTATTAGCATAGCAGAGCTTGGGTCACAGAATTGGATAAGCAGACGCTTTATGGCAATGCACTGTCAGTCCAAATTGCAGCTTTATGCCAAACGGTCCTGCATTAGCGGTCCTTATGAGCAGCAGTGCCAGGAAACCAGCATCCAGGGAGATGCTCCAGCCTCCTTCCTTGCAAAGGGTTACAGTGTTACACAGCCCAGACTGAAAAATTGGAAGAGTGTTTTTTAGCCAGGGAAGCAATTTGTGCTTGGCATGGGGCAGTGCAGGCCACTTCCCTCTCTCTCCTCCCCCACCAAGTGTCTCCTAGAACCAGAAACCACAGGGTGATTCAGCGAAGTGAAGTCTGTTTCCTGGTGTGCTTTTGGAGAAAGCAGTTGCATTCAAAACCTTCAGACAGAGGCTTTGCCTGGTGCTTATGGTAAAGCTGCATATCAGCCTTTAATTCTAAACAATTTGGGGGAGATGGCGAGATGTGTCCAGAGATAGCTGTGAGCTGTTACCAAGTCCACTTGTTACGTGCATCAGTCATTATGGTTCACTTGTTATATTTTTCAAAATATTACAGGAAGCCTTCTGAAACAGAAACTTATTTTCAGAGAGGAAAAACTGAAAAATGCAGTCTTGAAGGACAGCTTTGAAATGCATTTCAAAAACTGAAATATGGCAATTCATAATGAGAGAGGACTTCTGACTCTTTGTTACTATGAAGTGTTTAAAACTCAGACTTTTACCTGGGATTTTACTCTGCAAAACTCTGCCTCACTGAGCCCCTCTGAGCAGTAGTGACTACCCTTTGCTGCACGAAGGTTGGATTCCTCTAGCAACTCTGCCTGATGTCTATTTTTGGCTTCCCCTCTAAAAACAGATGGTTGGGAGTGAGAACCTCTTCTTACGATTGCTGTTGTAAGCTGTGAAAGCAACAGATGGTTGCTAACACAGAGATCACAAACGCAGAGGTTTGGAGCTCCAGTTTTTCTTCCAGTGGTGCAAGCTTTGTTTTGTTTCCACTTTATACCTCTTGGAATAAAAACAGGTTTATCAAGGATATGTCAATATAACGACTGAAGATGCATTTTTAAAATTTCATTCCTAAGCTGCAAAACACATCAAATAATTCATTACCTTGGTTCTGTCAGAACAAGACACTGAGTGGAATAAAACATGACACATCTGAGGCCCCTGCATCAGTGTTAATGACATAGCAGAATCTGGTTTCTCCTCTTTTCTTAAAAACACTAGAAAGGAAATAAAAATCAACCAGAACAGATCTAGGTTAAAACTGTCTTCACGACTTGCAGTGGCAGATCTGAGAGGCAGGGACTTCCTCACAGGTCTTGGTCAAGGTGTGGGAAGGTATGCAAAGGACTAATTGCCTTTCATCTCTCCAAAGTGGACAGAGAGACCCCAATACCATTCCAGCTGAGCAGGAGGCCTGTGGTCTCAGACTGCTGACAGAGGGGCAAGGACCTTGGTCTCTGTGTCTGTCACTTCAACTTGAGCCAGGAGGAGCGTGGTACCATAAACGGGGGAGCTGCAAGGTCTCTAGTACGACAGAATCTCTGTGTCTGTGCCTCCCACTTCAGTGTTCTAATAAATATAAGGAAATAGTGCTTTTTGTGGGTCAAGAAGGTTGTCCAGAAACTATTATACTCCACTTTGTCTGAGTTTATTTATTTATTTTTTTAAATATCCCACTGCACATAAGCTGTGTACATCAAAGGCTTTTGGAGTGCTTTGCAAAGACTAATGCATTATTAAGCTAGCAAACCCCTACAGATGGCAAGATACAAATAGAGAGAGGATAATGATTCGCTCAGGACTACATACTGTGTCAGTGGCAGAATTCAAAATACAGTTTGTGTGGTTTTTGCTGTGCCTCAGCTGATATCCAGAGAACTGGGCAGAAGTATTAGTTCAAAATCTAATGCATGACTTGAAACGGGACACTGTGTTCTGCTTTTGGTCGGAGCAAACCCATGAAATGAAGAATATTATAATGCTGTAGAATTGCAATACCGTTCTTCAGTCTGCACACAAAAAGTTTCTCAAGACCTCTGTTTCTGAACAGGTAAATGTTGGAAATAGCCAGATTTTGGACATATTAGAGCAAATCCATTTCACCATCCAAAAGACAATATTCAAGTACAAGGCAGCAGAAAATCTCAGGCAGATTATTAGGTACTGTACCATGGGAAAGGAGACCTAAAGGATAGATTTTAAGGAACCAAGATAAAGGCAATGCCAGACATACCTTCAGCCTACCATAAGAACACATGGTAATTTAAAAGTCTGCATTTCTATTCTCCACTCTAAAAATAAAACCCCTCACTTGTAGTTGAAAAGCCAAGTCCTTAGTTCCTTCATCTCATCACCTTTTTCATGTCTATTGTGTACCGGCAGCTGCCCTGGGTTTCCACAGGGATACTAGTGAAATGATAACCAGCCCTGCTGCAGTGTCATGTCTTTTAGAGGGATCACAGCTCCACAGAACATTAATTAAGTCAACATTCTTGTGTCCAATTTTGTCTGAAGTTATTACAGCCCTCATATTTTCTGTATTCACCTGCTTCAGCAAACGATTTTTTTTTAAACTCTGGAGTACGTTGTAGAATGAGCTGTTTCACTTTTATAGCCTGGAGTTTTTGAGACTTATAATGACTATTTCAATCCTTAGGGGCTTTCTTGCCCATCTTACTCACATTCTTAAAATATTCCTGCTAATACCCTTAAATAATTTTAAAGCCTAAATATATATGCAGTGCCTCCCCCAATCAGATTGTCTAATTAGTCTAATTGCTGTATAGTGCAGTGTGTACATGCACTCAAATTGGAATTTATGTTGACTGGCTAGTATAATCAATTTTGCCATTGCATTTAATTTTAGAATAAACCACATTTACTTCCCTTACACTAGATTCAGGAAACAAATTATAGTTGAGGCAGTAAGATTTTTCCAGGCTTCTCTAATATTCAGTCTAAATTAATTTGGTATTTCAGATTCTTCTACCAATTGTAGCTATTATGTTGGCCCAATACATCAGAGAAAGCTGACAGATTTTATTGCTGTTTCTGAGGGGCTGTTGGGAGGCAGAAGCAGTCTTTAAGCCCATATGGCCTACTAGATGCTGACAAAATTTAAGCAGGGTTTCTCTGAGGAGGACTCAGGACCAGTCCAATCATGTGGGGGGAGGCTTTGTTAGAACTACTGCCACTATTAGTATCAATGCAAACCTGATGTTCAGAGCACAGACAAGGTTTAAAAGAGAGTCTGAGAGTGCTGACATATTTCAGGCAGCAGGACTGGTGGGTATAGCCAAATTCTCTGATAATTTAAGGAAGCTTAAATGCAGTGAAGCCACTGTAGCAAACACGACACACATCTTTGGCCGTGGTACATGATATATCCAATCACATTGTGCTTGCCTTCTGTTTAACTTCCTAATTACTCTAGATGGACCAACAGCTTGCCCAGTGCAAGTGGGACAGGATATAAATCAAAAGGCATATAAACAAATGCAGGAGCAGGACAGGAGTTCAGACCTGAGGCTGGCTTTAAGAAAATGATTAATATTTGCTATGAATAAAAGGTCCATCTGTAATTTGAAATGGATTAACTAAAGAGCTATTTAAAGGTTAATGGGCTAACAGTAATTTCTGGTGACAGTGAAATGCTTTCTCCATTCTAGCATTCAGCACATGCAGTATTCTAATTATCCTAATCCAGATATGAGATTTTTAGAAAATGTACAGTATAGGGATGGCAGCTCTTTGGTGGTAGGAACAAATTACAGCTTTTAACTGGATTTTTTCAAAACACAACTTATTCACTAATACCCCACACATGATTTAGAGCTGAATTTGAGAGCAATTGACAGATCCACTGTGTGTATACTTTCATGCAGCTTTTGTACTCCAGGGAATAGAGTAATTGGTAGTTGGGAAGTTTCTTTTAGGATTTTAATCTCCACCTCAGAAAACAGAGTGCAACCCTGAGCAGGATCTAGCTATATTCAGTAGTAGAAGTGAAACGTAAAATACACGCCTAAAAAAACCAACTAAATGTTAAAGAGTTTCAACTTCCTGTATTGATGTTTTGAAGTTATTTCTGCTTTCTACAATGAACGTCCACAGATTTGGAAAAGACAGGGGTTACTGGTTTTTTTCTTCTGAAGCAGGGCAAGAGCCTGACACTGGCAGGGAAAAAAAATGTGACATTGTCAAATGTTGTAGTTTCAAAGTGGTGTCAGTTACTGTGGTCGTGAAACTGGGAAGCCTTGTTAACAATTTAGCATGCTCTAGCTAACTGACAAGCCTGTGTACAAAACTGGAGTGGATATTCAAAATGGCAAAAGGGTATGACGAGTAATGATCACCTCCTTGCTACTGCAGAATCACCTTCTGCCTGCTACTACAGGCAGAAGCCTGTGCTTGTCTTTCCTCCAGTTCATGATGAGAATAACAGCTCTCTTCCCACAGCTGTTGACTTCCAAGCGGAAAGATAAGCCAAGCAGAACTGTTCTGGGGAAGTTCTCACAGTTTTTCTGAAATTCTAGTGACCATATTTAAAACCTAACAAATCAATGAAGGGCGTTTTTGAGGGTATGACTATAGGTTAATAATCTGGCAATGTGGCTGTTGCCAAGGAAACAAAAATTTAATTTTCTGGCTCATTTCAAACACGGAGTTGAATTACATTTCTGTCTCTGTGTTTAATGAACAAATCATTGCAATATTTGTGAGATTTAATTAAAATGGGGAGTTTACATGGGGAAGAGGGAAACTGCTGCAGCAGCCCTAATAAACTGGTGTTTACTGTGGAAGGTATAAATCCAGCATTTGCCAGTGTCTCTGCAATGCCTGGGCTCAGTCTTAGCTATCTATGTTGCAAAAACCACCAAAATTCTATGGTAGGAATGGTAAGGCATTGGTTCAGTGCCAAAGACCAAAGTAAGCCTTGCAGAGAGAAACTGGGGCATGTTCCCTCTGGCTGTTAGCTAAAATGTGAGGCAAAAATCCACTTTCTTCTTTGCTAGAGAGAACTCTGATTTACAAGAGGGACATTGTTCCTAGGTACTTGTCCTGCCACAGTATTGTACGCCCTAGCAATCCTACTGCTGACATTAAATGCTGAGGCTCTAAATGTCCTAAATAAATAATCTTTTCATATTAACTCCTCCCCTACACTCCCAACAAACAAAGGCATTAATATTCCACTGACAGTGTTTTGATCCTGAATTTCTATTCCATCTGATCCTTTGCTGAGCTTGCTAATAGAAAGCACAGCCTAGAAAAAAGAGGTCTCTTCTGATCCTTCATACTGCCCTGAACACTAGGAACAGGACTGTAAGGTTTCTAAGAGATATAGAAAATTCTAAGGAGGGCTTTAAATATCTCCTCTGTGTACAATCCAAACCAGAACATTTAAGTGCATTGAATAGCCTTAATCTAGCCTAGCTTTGTATAACCTGGATGACTCTACAGCAGTCACACCTGCTCATTTCTCTACAAATACTAATCTTTGATCTGCAAGTATGTTTGAACCATAAGCCTTTTGGTTTTTTCCTTAAGTGAAGACTGTTTGAATGGTAATCTTCTGCATATTCTCATAGAGAAGCAATTTTCTATCAGTATTAACACATTCAAAACATTTATATTCACCTATAGTTATCTTCATATGTAGATTTTGCTCTAGCAGCCACACTAACTAACCTGGAAAAGTTTTAAACATTCAGAAAGTTTGCCTCAGCAGCCTTCATGAAATACAAATACAGCTTCTGAATATAACTGTTAAGATACAGGCAACAATTTAATATTGCAGATAACAGAATTTTTCTTCCTTAGGAAGACTATGATCGTCTGAGACCTTTATCTTACCCTATGACCGATGTCTTCCTTATCTGCTTCTCAGTGGTAAACCCTGCTTCATTTCAAAATGTGAAGGAAGAGTGGGTACCGGAGTTGAAGGAATATGCACCTAATGTTCCCTTTTTACTAGTAGGAACACAGGTATATTTGGTTCTGTTCTGCTTTATTTAAACGATTAGGATCATTCTATGGTGCCTTTTCTCTGGGCTGGAAGTTCAGATCCCACAGGACCTGAGCAGCACCTCCTTCTGCCTTTGGAGGAACAACCCTTACATGTGGCAGAAAAACATACACACGTGTTGTTCTCCAATAAGTTATCTCCATTTGTTCAAAAAACTTATGTTCATTGTAAACTGGGTGGCAAGATGGGCTGCATGTCTCCCATGTGACTTTTTCCTAAAAAGTCACGGGACTTACAGAATAAAATTGTCTGCTCATGCCCATGTTACTGGAATTATTTGAGTTTACAACTATTAGTCACATGCAATATTTGCTGAAGTGAAGGAAAAGGGGAGAAGTGAGACAATTTCCTCTTGCTTCTTGTGGGTAGTGGATTGGGCTTCATTTTTGAAGTGACCCATATGTTGGTGTTATCTCTGGGTTAATCTTTCTCCCACTGCATTTGGTAATCTAAGATGATCACATCTAATTGAAGTGCTGAATTACAGAATAAATGTTTCTTCCTTCTGGATTAAAGGTTCACAGCTTAAATTTAGGGCTTTTGAAATCAGGAAGGGTCCACGATCTGAATCATGACATGATTCCATTTTTATAGAGATAATATTCCACTGAATAATTCTCCTTTAAAAAGAGGGTATCATATTGCCTGCTGACTTTTGTTTAGAGAAAGTATTCCAGCATGACTTCAATCTTTCTTGCTAGATTGATCTCCGTGATGACCCAAAAACTCTGGCAAGACTGAATGATATGAAAGAGAAGCCCGTATCTGTGGAGCAAGGACAGAAGTTAGCAAAAGAGGTAAACTGGATACTCCTAAATGAAACCAAGTAACAAACAACAACAACAAAACACTCCTATTTGTACTTGACTTTGTCTTCCTTTATCCCTTTTTGCATATCTTTTAGCAGTCCACACATGAAATCTTGTGACTGCTTACCAGTTAACAACACTTACTTACATTAATGAATAAAGGTAACAAGCAGACCTATGCAATTACATTTTCTTGTCAATAACAGTTCTAATTTTCAGTGTGGACACTTGTAAAAGCTACACAAGCTATATAAATATTAGTCAAAGATAATTAAAATCCACAGACTGGTTGAGGTTGAAAGGGACCTCTTCTGCTCAAGCAAAATGTTGGAAGCATCTTTTAGACATTATTTGAGAATGTTATACTACCATTGTAACTACTGTGTGGATAATGCTTATCAGGACACTTACAGAGCCTTTATTTTTGAAGCACAAATGGATCATGTAATTGTTTTTTACTCTTTAATTATCAACCATATCTTAGGCCTCCAGTGCCAATCTAAAGAACTTATTTGTTTCCCATAGAAACCAACCAATTTAAATACCTTCCAGATCTTTGGACAAAAGACAAATCTTATTTCCTCTTACAGGGGGGTGCACATGCAGATAACTTTTTTAGATTGTAGCCAAACATTGTAATGTTGCTATGGGAAAAAAAAAAAAAGAAAAAAAAAGGCAAGCAGAAGTGCCCAGATGAAATTGAACAGCTGAGACATACTGCTATTGAATTAACTTATTTTCTTGACAGATAGGAGCCTACTGCTATGTGGAGTGTTCAGCTTTAACACAGAAAGGACTGAAGACTGTTTTTGATGAAGCTATTATAGCCATTCTAACTCCAAAGAAACACACAGTGAAGAAGAGAATAGGCTCAAGATGCATAAACTGCTGTTTGATCACGTGAGAGACATTTGACAATGGCCAGGCTTACTGTGAAATTCTACTGATTTTAAATACAATGCATTAAGTACATAGTGAATTTGTTCCAGGTTTGAAAGTTAAACCTACGATTCTGCCTTCTACAACCAGTGAAATCCAGAAGAATAAAATAAAACTCAATGAATTTGTAATAAGAAGCCACCACATCTGTTACAAATATTTTATTCAGACTGGAAGGTACAATCTCTCAGGGTTACACAGTCTAGAGGAAGCAAAAACTGCACCATGCTGAAACGGCATCTATGTGAGTTTATTGAGTGGAGATGCTTGGCCTGAAATACTCTAACTGAATTTGGACAGTCTTCTGCTTTGACTATATATAGATATATATATCTTAAAAAACCCCAACTTTTGCACAGTCTGTACGGAATCTGCACAAAGAAATACCTTGTCTCTTTTTGCTCCAGTTATCTGCTTTTGTATGTAAGCTGCTTCCGGTTCCAGTGTATCCACAGAGGTGCAATAATCAGACCAGCCATATAGCCAAAGGTAGCTCCGAGGGAACAGGATATGGGCCATACCTGAGGGGAGAATGCAAGGTAAAAGCAGACAATGAGGAAAATGTCTGTGGTTTTTTGTACTTCATGAGCACAAAGTCTAGGTACTGAAAGACAGGTGTTTTATTCTACTTTAAAGCTTGGTGTGCTTTCCTAAAAATGCCCAAAGCGTAACAATCATCTTCATGAACACTAAATGCTGTTGTACAGTCTTTAATCAACATGCATTAAAATGTAAGCAGGCTTCTGGCTATTGCAGACTTTAGTTTGATAGTCCAAAAACTGTGTGGGAAAAAAAAACCCCTCGGAAGTATTTATATCCCCTGAAGCATTCAGCTGACTTAACCTCCTACTCTGCTGCACACATTTGGATACCTACACAGATTTCTCAGCAACTTCTCCTTTCAATCTCTCATGGTGTTTTGAAACTTTTAGGTGTGTATAGATGAACTAGTATTCAAATAAGGCCAGAGACTGAGATGGATAGAGGTTTGTTGGCTTTTTTTTTCTTGAAAAGTATGTAAAAGAATAGATTTCCCTCTGGCTAGCAGTAGGGAGGGAAGACAAATTTGGAAGCTGACTGAACATCTTGCACCCAGATGATCAAACTTGTAGTAAGCCAGTTATGTCAAAGACAGCTTTAATTATATACTCTATTTTCTAGTATAAGAAAAGGAAGTCAACTCAATAGAGCTGACTCACTCTAACAAACTATCTTGTACTGAGCCAGAGTAGTAATAGAATTCTCCCCTGCCCTTTTTTTTTTAGTTGGTATTGATTTGCGGGGAGGAGTGGCCAAACAAAGATTTAACCAGTCTGTCATCAGATGTAGGTTACAGTACCAACCCACTACATACAGCATTTGATGAAAGTCTCAACTAAAGTGATGACTGATTTATTTATTTTAGAATTAACAGAAATCCCAGGCCTCTTCAAAATTCTCCTTTTTTTTTTTGCAAGGACAGTTTGGCAGTTCCTGCTGTACAGTGCATATTTCTAATGCAAGTACAGACTGGACTCTCCTATTCTTTTGTTTTTTAAATTAAGGGGGATATTTCCCCCTTCTATAGTACTTGAGACTGAGAAATGCACTAGACAATAGACGAAATATCCCCATCTCCAGCCTTCTTTTCTACTTCACTTTGACTTGCAATTCATGAATATCAAATGAACTTACTCTTAATGGTACCAGTTTCTCCTTTCATTCATTTTTCTAGCTCTGATTCTTGTCTTTACTTCATTATCACTTAAAAGAATATATTTATTCACATCCTTTGATCATGGGAATTTTAACTATGAATAAGAGTAACGTATTTTGTTCTCTGCTCTTTCATCTTCAATCTCCTCAGTTGTTTCATCTTCACATTCCTTAGTATTTACAGCTTTATATGTTATTTGGAGGTCTTAAGGAGTGTAGCAAAGATGATTATTAAACAAGGTGCCTTAGGTACTCTTTATTGACCTTGTTTCATTCTTTCACTGTCATACATTCTGTCTCTGCTGCTTGATTTTGTTGCTGAGTATTCCAGCAGTTGCCTCTCAAGCCAAAGATTTGCTTGTTTTCATTCATTTACTGTGTATTGTAGATCATCTATAAAAAGCCTTGAGAGGCTTTGGCATGGTAAGGTACTACATATATTTGAAACTCACATAGGTTTGTGGCCTTGGCTAAACTTACACTTCAGGTGGATCTTTTCAACTTTCAAACTAAATGTAATTATTTCTAGCATTTTGCATATTACACACATCTTAAGGACAAAACAGTTAAACAATCCCTGAAACCCTTCCGCTCACTCAGTAACATTCAGATGGAACACAAGTCATACTTTTTTTATCCACTGATGAAGTCAAATACCACTCAAATATCCACAAAACTATGGACAAAGGCTTCTTAACTCAGTGGTGCTTTTACATCAAATTTGCTGAGTGATCAATGATTAATCCTTCATTAAATTTTTACCTACATTAGGTGAATTTGTAGTTGCCTATTAGCTTTTCAGAACTATAGGTAGATGATGGACTCTGAATTGATCATATCCTCCTAACTAGAGAGTGAATATCCCTGATGACCCAATGACCCTGTATATTGTGCTATTTTGTGTATAGTGGGTGATTATTGGTATGATTAAAAAGATCTCTGATGATTGTTGTAGCCTCTTTCACCTGACTGAACTGCAACTGTTTTTTCAATAGCTAGGTAACTTTCAACATTAATTATGCCTCTATCTTCTAAAACATTCAATTTTTGCTTTGGTTTTAAAAAGTCAGTGTTACCTTACATAAATTTCAGGCTCTCTCTCAACAGTTGAGTCTCTGACCTCTGAACACTCACAAATGGCAGGTGGCAAAGATAGGGAGCAAAGGGAAGAAAACATAAATATGCTATCTCCCCATCTATGAATAAGACAGAAAGAGACACCACCTCATCCCTTCTAGTGGCATGGAATAGAGGGGTACTAGGCCAGGCACTTATTCTTACTGTGCTGCTTGGACAGCCCGAAGTAGCTCTGAGGGCAGTTTGATTGGCCTTTTGAAAACTCCCCAAGCACAGCAGTTAAAAGCCTGGACTTAAGAGCGTTGCTGTCCTTATGCCATTTTCTCTAACCCTCAAGACAAGGCAAAACCCCCTAACAAACTGGTAATAATACCAGTTTTGCACCTTTTATTCTTAACTGATGAATTTTAGGCTACATATAGCCTGAGGCACCCATGGATATATCTAAAGCAGCAAGTTATCAAAGACAGATTAAGATATGGCTCTTAAGCACATGAGCTGCACTAAAATAACACCACTTTCACATGCTTTTGACTGCCTATGAAAATGGGTTGCTTCTTTCTGTGGAAGTGGGTTGCTTTATTTTGTATTAGTTGCTGGCCTCATTTTTCTGAGACCCAATCACTTTCTTCTGGACCTTTTTAAATGACTTTGACTTACTCAATTGTCCTGCTTTTGCCCTCTCTTTCATATTATCTCAAACTTGATTTAAAGTCCTTGACTTGGTATGAACTGCCTGTAAGTGATAAAAATCTAAGCAGCAAATATCTGTCTGCCTGTTTCAAGATATTCCATTCTGCTTGCTTAAAGTATGCAACTTGTAATACACCCCTCTCATCCCCTGAGAACTTTTCAGCTCAGTTCCTCCTACATCATGCTCCCTTCTGCCTTGAGGAAGCTGACATATCCTGCCCCAGTACTGATGTCATGTCTGGGCTGGGTCAGCAGCAGAGGAATAAGATGTTAGGCCACATGGCCTAGCTGCTCTTTTGTTGAGGGGAAAAAAGGCTGATATGGAGAGAAAAGTGAGGGGAGTGCAGGAGATAGAACATTTTTCATGGAACTGTCATGAACTGCCTTATCTGTCTCAGCAGCTGGGAAGCATCAGCTACCATTCTCACAGCCTAAGACAAGAAGAATCAGTTTACATATCAAATGCATGATGAAAAGGGCAATTTTAACAACCTGTAGATGATTACTAGGAACCTGAACAGCAGCTTGGCAAAAACAAATCTTAACAAGAACAAAAAATGCATTTTAATGGACAGAGCATGAGCCACTGTTTAATGCAAAATGATTCTGACTTCTGCTATTTGTTTAAATTTTCTTTTTGCCTTTTCACCTGGCAGCAGTGTTAGGACTTCACAGGAATTTCTTTAGGCTAGCTAAATAGACACTGCAGAACTGCAAGGTTTTTAGTATATATTAGAACTCATTTTAAGAATAATGACTCAAAATAGAAATTGCCAACCTTTCAGGACACAGTTGAGCTAGTTTTCCTCAGCGCTCTTTAGAACACCTAAGATTCTATGATGTGAGAATGCTTTGCATATTGCATGGAAAGCAGAGCATGTTGCAGGATCCCAGCAAGGTATTTAGCTCTGCTTGACTGTGCATGTAGCTAGCTAAACCAGAATTCTGACTGCACGACAGTTTTGTCATCTATTATGAGTCTTGCATCTCATGCAAGGGGATTATATGGACATTGATAAGGACATAAGGGCCAGATTCTTATAGACCAGAGGAGCAACAAAGTTTTTAAAGGTATTATGAAGTAAGCAGCTGCCTGCTGGAACTTTCATTATACAAATGCAAATACAGTGGGGCAATCTACTGTACTTATTTTTCTTTTTAGTAAACTTAAGAGTGTTCTTCTCATATTCCTAAAAACAATTTTTTGTATGCTTACTGTTTGAAAAGACTCATTTCTGACTGTCAATTAGAAGGCTATGTAATAATTTTTGTTTCATTTTAAAACTGAATAAACGAGCACAATTATTTTCCCTCCCTGTTTCTAACATGCCTTAAATTCCTGATTGTTTAGTCTGTACTGTCTTGAAAACTTCAGTACATGCCTTTAATCTATTTTGGTTGCATGCACATGTTAACTACAAGTGTCTTATCACATTGTACAGAATGTGTGTGTTGACAAGCACACACCAAAAAGAAAGTGTGAGGTTTTTTTTCAGGCTGGCATTTGTAACTAGAAGTTGGTTTCATGGATTTGTGTTCTAAAGTTATAGCAAGCATAACCACCTTTAATCTCACCATTAAGGTTTACATTGAGAAAATACATTATTAAATAAACAATAATAACCACACTAAAGTGGAATAGCTTCTACCTCTGTTTAAAAGAACTCCAACTGCATATTATCCCTTCTTCTCATGTTAAGCAACTTCTCTTGTAACAAAACTTTCACTGTAGGTAGTAGATCCAAAAAGGAATACAAGAAGGAAACTTCCTGAGCTGTGTTAAGAAGAACTAAAGTAGAGTGAAAGTTCAGCTTACGTGAGTAAGCACCGAGAACCGTACCCAAGATTCTCCAGATTATTTTTCAGGCTACAAATATCTGAGAGGTATCTAAAGCTAATATTTACAGTCATATTGGCTAAATCACATGGCAGTCAGTCAACTCAGGTGAGTTGTATCAGCACTACCTAATATGTCTGCAGTATCCACTATGAAGTAGGAATATAGAATTTACTTCTACCTAATGATAACACTGTAAGCAGAATATTGTTTCAGGTACTTCAGAAGAAAATTATGCTACAAAGAAACCCCAGATGTATGGGAGAGCACGCACACAACTGTGGTTGCACACAGACTGAGACAGCCTGAGAGGCCTGCAGCTCTTCCCAGGCTTGGCCTGAGACAGCCTGTGTGCAACCATACACAACAAACACACAGACATGATTTAAAAGCGTTATCAAAACACGCAGTAAACCCAAGAACTCCCCAGAGAGCTAAATCCAGTTGTTGCCAGTGGCAAATGCTGTGTCTGGAATAATAGTTCCACCATATATAAAGTGTGCTGATAAAGTTGTGGTCTTTAACTACGCCATGTTGTTCTGCAACTAATTTCCTTAGGCTGAGTAGAGAAAGGATGTGCCTAGTAACTCCTACATCATCCCCTTCTGTTTCAGTGGTGGTGTGTTTTAAGGTTCCCCTTCTCATGTGAAGCCAGAATCCTGATCACATGTGATTATTAAAAGTACACCATCAACTTGAAACAGGCAATCTGGAAAAACTAAGCAACTGTAACAAAGGAAGTTATTTTCTATTTCTTTGCAGAATTGTCCTGGCTAACTGTAACCCTTACACACCCACTGGGCTTCAGAGGCCGAGAGGCAACTGGACGTGGATGGGGGACTCTATGAATTATTTAGAATAGCCTTATTTAAATCATCACAATTAAGTGTTGCAAACTGTTTTAAAAACTGCTGAAAAATAAGATAATCTCAAAACACTGGCAAAATTAGTCTACCAGTCTAACTGAACTCTAACTCATTCTAGCCTGGCAGAATGAGCCCTGGAAAGTTAGTTGTTTTGGGGTTATGTTTTTTTTTTTGTTTTGTTTTTTTGTTTTTAATACAGAAATGTAACTACTGTAGCGCTTAACCTGTGTTTCTGTTTCTAATTATCTTTACCTTTGTCTGAGATAGGCTGAATTCTACAGACCTACAGGCAGGAATAACAATAGACTAGGCCTCCTAGCTTGAATGAAATGGAAAAAAATTCCTTTTTATCTTTAAGCTAGCTCTGGAGTAACATGCATCTTAAAAGTAACTTTAAAAACAACAATAGAATAATGAAAAAAATGAATCATAGGACACAAACTGACTTTCAGCAATATATTTTATACTTCTAACAGAAATGCTTTACATATTTTTTCATTTCCACTCTCAAAACATTATTCAGATAATTAATGTTAGTTTATTTCTGAAACAATATTCTGTTCCTGTTAAGTAATATTTACTTAGCATAGAAGTTGTATACTTAAAAAATGCAATTAATATTATTATTTTTAAGGCTAGAGAGGCACACTAATCTGAATATCCCCTGTACACAATATTTTTCAAACATAAATATGGAAAATAAAGTGAAGATTTTCTGAGACATCTGTATTTACCTCAGTTTTGTTGCGTGTCACAAGACATATGTATAAAGAATCAGTGTCCTTTGGTTTGTAAATAAGTCAGGATGAAGTACCATTTGGGCTCTAGTCATTAGCACATGAATTGGAACTCTTGTTATGAAATTCATCATCAGGTTTGCTCCACAGAACCCTGAAGTACTTTGAAGTAAAAACAAGCTCTAGTGAAAGATACATAGGACGCTGATGTCTGATTTTCTGACCAGGTAATAGTACAAGAGACTTCTCAGCTTCTACTGATGCCTCTCAACCACGACGTAAAGCAATGACTACCACGTAATTTTTCAGTTCTTCTATTACGTTTGCAGGAAAATATGCTAGACCCAAAACAGACTGGCAAGGGCAGGGAAACAGATTAGCAAAAAATGAAACCAATGTTGCTCTTCTTCTGAGGGACACAAAGCAGCAAAGTGACAACAGAAGAACTGTCCTGTGTCTGAGTGTGGCAATTCAGACAAGTATCTTACAGAATTGTGCAGACTGCTTTATTTAATACTCTACTGGGATTCCAGCATTCTCAGTACTCCCTCCAACCTCTTCTTTGCTTCAGGTGAGTGACTACAGACCATTTTCATTTGAAGTCACTTCTATAAACACATGAAACTTCACAGAAGCAGCTTTAATTTCTCCCTTTTCTGAATGATTTGTCAATTTAAAAGTTGACTGTAGACACTCTTAAACTGTATACAGTTTAAAGTGTAGACATGAGATCTGATTAAGTGTTAAATCCCAATTAAGTGGAAAAATATAACAATCCAAAACACAGTGACTTTTTCTGTGAACCTTGTCCCATACTATATTGTTCTAACAAAGTTAAATCAATAGCAATAGCATTTTTCATCCCAAACTCACAGCACATTTCTGAACTAGCTGGTTATTTTGTAGTTTTGACAACTTTTGACATTCCAGAGCTACCAACAAAGCCCAAGGGCAGTGGCAACAACCCTTTGGTTTGCTTTATCACGTGATATTTCTCAATTATTGCTGATCCATCCAGTTCCTGTACTATCAATATCATCTTGTCTGTGACAGTCTGCCAATAATGACTTGTCTGAAGTCACAGGCAGCAATGCAGCTGTGTTTGCACTGCATGTTGTTACATCACAAATAATAACTATAATCAATACAAACATCAGAACCAGATTTTGCAATAAACAAGCTTAAAGGCCTTAACACTGCTTTCTAAAATGTTAATACCACTTTAGTTGTCTCCAAGTAGTAAGATTTAAACCACATTTTCTGCTTCAAAGCAGAACCACTTCCAGTACAGATCAAAAAAAATTTTTTACAGCACAAAGGCTAAAATACAAAAAGGAAAACAATCACTAATGAAACCTCTTTATCTCAAAAGCTGGTATTGAGTTCAATGACTAAGCTGTTCCATTTGAGTCCATTTTTGGATAAGGAAAGGGTAAATCCAAAATTGTAATCCTCAAGCTCTCTATTTTTAGGCTAATACGAGAAACAGCTGATGTCAGAAGCACGACAGCTTAATAGTTTACTCATGCAGATGTCTAGAAGTAATTTGGTTTTGACTGGGTTCTGATTACTTTTAAGTCTACATTAAGATCTACACAATTTCTTTCAGACCTTGCCTGGGACTTACTCTGTAGGTGTTCCCTCAAACATTCCAGCTGGAGTTCTACGGAGTTCTATGCAAACTTAAGTTCTATGCAAAACACTAGCAGTCCTTGTATTTGGGGGAGATTAAAAATATTATTATTATTAATCCTGCAGCTGTATTATGTGCAGGTATTTTTATGTTCAGTAAGTCAGTGGTTAGGTCACTTAGGGACAATCAGCACTGAAGATCATCTTCCCAAACTGAAGAGATCTGCAACAACCGTAGACTCTTATAAGGATCATTCTTTCCCCTATGTGAGGTTGAAGATAACACAGAAAGCACCTCTCCTCTTTTATTGCTACAGTGAAAGAATTTACTATGAGTTTCTGTAATCACCTGACATCAGGTAGCAAAAGGAATACTCTTGTGAAAAGGGGCTTTGTGCCAGTGCCCAGTGAACTTCTGAACAACAGAAATGTCTCTTGTTTCTGAAGATTTCTGAGACAGCCATGCAGCTACTACATGCAACACCTGAGCTGCTGAATCCATACTGTTCAGTAGGAATAGAAAGACAAAAGACATCAGCTGTTACGTGAAGTAGTGTTTACCCAGAGCCTGATTCACAATATATTTCTGCTTGACTGAGCAGGGCAAGCTGGGAAGCTTCCTGGGCAAATACTGAAAATGCCTGGCCAGGACACTGCCCCCACTGCTATGGTTTGGTGACCAATATTTAAGAGATCACCGTCACAAAAATATTTGATTATCAATAAGTGATTGAAAATTTCTGAGAGTTGTGAGCAGGATCCTTGACAAGCTATTTTAAAGAGGTTGATTTCTGCCTTGAAGATCTGTTACAATTTTGATGCTTCATTGTGTTGCTTTGCTGAAACCACTGAACTTGTAAAAACTACATTACATTTTAACAGGAACTTGTTTCATCTCCCCTAATACAGCAGATCTTAAAAAATTAGTATTTAAAACGGCAGTATTCAAAGACTGTTGGAGTGGCAGCCTGCAGGACTGATAAACAAACTTCTCTATGGCTGCTCTTGAACTGCCCACATCATTAATGATCAAGCAGGTCAGACTCAAAATGGAACCAAAAATTTCTTTCCCCACCCCACTATTTAAAACTCTAAAAGGTGTAAGATGGAGAAGTGAGGACGGAAAAAATTAGGGGAAGGGAAAGAACAGCAGCAAATGCTCTAGATCTAGGCAAAAGAAAATTGCTTTGCTGTAGAACTTGAGAGTCATAAATTCTTCCCTGCTAACTTTGGTATCAGGAGTATGTCAGAAATGAGGGTGGAGATGGTGAAGGAAAAGGGAAATTGCAGACACACAGGGAGCACTGGGGAGCATTCACACCCAGAAACAGCCAGTGACAAGTTTGGGTATCTGAAGTTTCTGCAGATGCTTTGCTGTTTTGAGGAGTCAGATAGCATAATTTCAGATGTTTAAGTGTAGATTATAGAGCTGAATTTTCAGTCATGTGTGGCTTTTATTACCTTGGAAGAGTTTTGAAACAGAACAAAAGTTTTCAGACCGCTATCAAACTTGTGTCTCCTGCTATTGGAAGATGTGGGAATGGACAAAAAGCTAAAGATTAACTCTACCTAAAGTATCTGTCTTCAGCTACTCGTTTTGTTAATCAGAGCCCCCTGACTTCAGTTTTCCTCATATCATTTCTGCATAAAGGGTGAAGGTTTTATACACAGCATATTCACAAAGTCTGAGATTTTGGGAATAAAACAAAACCTGCTAAATGAGACATGCTAGTTTAAAATCCCATCTGAGCAAGGAAAAAGTGCTTGCCTCTCATTAGGACAGGGAAGTGAGTAAGACTTGGAAAGAAGAAAGGACGATAGGAGATTGCATTTCAATGAATCCCTTGATTTTTGGGTAACATTCATGTTTGCCAGCAATGAAGTAGTGCCAACACATACCTATGCCAGATTGATGGTGAAACATCTTGCAGGAATAAAAAAAAAACAAAACAAAACAAGTGCTTTCAGGGAAAAAAAAATTTGCTTGAAATATTAACCTACCTCTCTATTATTTCTAAAACACAAATTCTGGTGTCTAATTACACTACTGCAATGAAAGACTAATGGCATAAAAGCAGGCTGTGAGTAACTTACAGAAGACAAATTTTAGGTACAGCTGTAAGCCACAGCTTCTCTACAATATCTCAGAGAAAAGTGTGCTGCCTGTTACACAGATTTCTGGAAGAAATCTCTGAAACCATCTGCTTAAGAACAGGCCTGGCAGACACTACTCAGCTAAGAGTGTATGAGTTTGGTAACCAGACGAAAGAAAACATCCACTGAGCACTTGTAAGAAGAAGTTGTTACTAGTGCCATCATTTTATGGCAATTGCAGACTTCAGTTACATTTAACTGAATAATTTCTCCATGCCAAGAAACATAGTAAGAAAATAGCACAAACATTTGAATTTATAAAGAAAGAATCTGCAATGCCAGCTTCCCATTTCTTCTCGTTCAACTAAAAAGCTAATGTTTGCCTTCCTTTGAAATCAGAAGTGTTTAGTACAGTGCTTTGGCTGCACCATTTCCACAAACCAATCTAAATCCCTTTAAAATACCTTCAGTTAAGTGCTTTTATGAAAGACAGAGGAGAGCTAAAACACCAGGAAAGCATCTTTCTTTCCCTACCTGAACAATAAAAGCTACTAGACTGAAGGCAGACTTGAAGCCATCATCATAATTTCACATTTCTCCTCCAGCTTGTCTAGCTTATGCAAATCATTAGAGCTCTATTCCATTATAAAATTTGCATGCAACAGACACTCACAAGTATGTAACAAAGAACCCATTTAAACTGGAAGTAGAAATAATGCATTTTACTTCCTTACACCCTATGCACAGATGCTCCCAATGAGTTTTTAGAAGTTTGGCAAAACTCTGTAGGAACAGCTTATGACCAAGTGCAATACACCCGAACAGCTTCAGAGCACTTTTGTGTAGTGTGCATCTCCAGAAAATTAATATTTTGTCCATTTATGGTAAGGGTGTACATACTAACCTGCCAAGGTCGATCCCAGTCAAGAGGAATAGGAAATGCTCCAAACCAAGCTCCAAGTACACTGCACATGGAAGTAATCTGTAGACTGCTTTCCCATATGGACATAGCTCTGTAAAAAGTATGTTATAATTTTTCAGCAACAGCAGAAGTTACCACGGCAGAGACTTAGATCAGATTTCTCCCAAAATTTCTGAGGCTACAAACAGATATAAAAATTTACATATTTGATAAACAGCATGCAGGTTTTTCCTAAAACATACACAAACTAGAAATAAAATCTAAGCTGCATATTTTAGCTATAATTACAATCTTTTTATACCGCACTTTCAGGAATTTGTTTTTCTTGAGATATTTACTGCAAAAGCTAATTTATGCTACCTAGAAATACTCCTAATTGAGCTTGAAACACTGCTAGACTGAGCAAATAAATCTATCTCGATAACTGTGTGCACTGCAGGGAGAGGCAGACACGAAGGGGTACTGTGGGACTGTACAGAAAAGTACAAGCACAAGCACAAGTCACAAAGGACTCTGGGTGTAGACATGTTTGATGACTACCATGATTTGAAATTTAAAATAGAAGTTCACTATGAGAATATTTCAAAACAAGTTTCCATCAACTGAAAAGAAATATTGCAAGTAAATGTAACTGCACATTGGAGCCCTTGGGTAGCAGCGCATCCAAGCTCAAGTACACTGGCTGCAGGATAAATTATTTGCACACTAAAGAGCTCTTACACTACCAGTCCTGGCACACATTGTAAGAGATGTTAAATTACTTTAGTTCTCAGTTTACAGCCTTCTGCCACTACTGATTTCAAAAGTGTTTGAAAAGCTGGATTTCTGTTTAACAGATGAGCACTTACTATCATCAGTGTACCAACTGATCGCTCTGCTTTGTTCAGGCCATGAACATTTGGGAATTGGTACCAATTAAGAAATGAGCAACAGAAGTTCAGAACACAGTACAGCACAGTTTCAAGACAGGAGAACCAGGCTAGAATCACTGCTCCAAATCAGCACAGTAGGACATTTAGGTTTGCTACATCTCAAATTATAAATGTACACAGCTAACAGAGGAAAAAATGAGCATTTTTACGGCTCGAAGACTAGATGCCCAGTAAACTCTAAACTTCACATGTGCTGTTTAGGCTGCATGACATGAACACTTGGTTTTGAAGAGAATAAAATTTCTTTACTTCTGAGTACACACTGCTGCACTTGCTATTGACCAAACAGCTCACAAGTTTAAAGCAAACACTTTTTAATGTTTGCAGAAAAAAGGTCTTGCAGACTACAGTACTGACAGTGCAAGGTTGACATTTTGAGCAGAACTGCTTCTTCTACAATAACACGATCCCTTTAACTTAAAATACTCCAGTTCACAATTCTACCAGTTTGAGATTCTTTTTCTTGAAAAGTCTTGATGTAACTGCAAAACTGTTAAGGAGTCTGCAGACAGAAAATTCTTGTGAATTATTTTCAGAAGCGGAATAACTGAGCAGAGAGCTGCTAGGCAGAAAAAGGAGGAGAGCGTTCACTACAGCCTTAATACAGCAAAAGAGACAACAGAATACACCAAGGACTGACTGAGGTACAGTTATACCTCACAAGGCATCCTGTGTGTGTGTGGCAGATTCACCAGAGACTGCTGTACCATATGGAGATATCAGACTGAGTCCAAATGCAAAACAACAGAATTAGCAGGGCACGGTGCCCAAGTGAAAACCAGCCATTGGCAGTTTGGCAACTCTTTCAGCTGCTAATTGAACCCCTCTGCAGCAGGGACTGGCTACCCAAAGACAACCTGACTTGTCCTCCAGCACCATCCTGAAGGAGCAATGCTCCCATTACTCACTTTTCTTCATGGCATGACTGATACCAATTGGGATTTCTGAAGGTATTCTTTAAACCACTACAAAAACTCCTCATTTGCATGAGACTAACAACTGCAGCAATGTTTATAAATTTGCATTTTCCAGGTTTCTTTCATTTTAAATGAAGATAATCCCGCAGACAAAACTAGCAATGTTTAAGATAACACATGAACACTAGTGGCAGAAAGGTCTTTAGAAGCCTAAGTAATTATTTAACCTCTTTAAATAATACAATACATTCAGTTCAGCTTTAAATAATGTTTGAATTAAGAGGTTAGCTGACATAAAATAATCTACTGAGACAGCTCCTTCATAGACAAGATTCAGAATTCTTGGCTGCAGCAGGATTAAATACTAAGCAGCCCTTGGTCTGTGATGATGCTCACATTTACAAGGGACATTTCAAGTCTGTAAGAGTATGAAGCTCACAAACAAAGTGATAAAAGTGAATAAGCACAATGAAAACAGGAAGGAGGCCTAACGTCATGGTTTTTTTACTATTTTTTGGCAATATCCAAATAAAATCTCTTTTCTACCCTGGTAACACCTTTTAATTGCTATTACACCAGAAATTTCAACACAATTTCTCAGAACAGTGATTTGAAATAAGCAGTCTTCAAAAGGAGAGAGAGAAAAAAGAAAAAAAAAAGATATTTGAAAACTGATTTCTTAAAGACTTTTATACAGAAGGATATTTCAGCTAAGTTACTGAAAACACCATTTAAATAACAGCTACATGCTGCCATAATGCCAATAATCTTTTCTGTAGCTTTTACTTTCCTCTAACTGCTCACAGCAGCACATGACAGCATATGATCAGTGTCATGACACTGACATCAGTCACAGCTCTAGATGTCAGAATGGGGAGCCCAGAGATGCTGGCGTGGGCCCACCCCCTTCCAAATGCAGAATTAGTGAAAAGAGCTCTATTTATAGCCACCAAAGAATGGAGGGGTTTGTGATGTAGTATACATAGACCTACTTTTCTCACACATTCTATGTGCACATAGGGTTAAGGTTACTTAAGTGTCAATTGCACTCAGGTACTTTTAAAACACATTCTTTTTTCATACTAAGCTATACACTTAATCAGACTTTCAAGCTTACTGTTCCAGTGCAATTCAATTCCCTAAACTCTGCTTTCAAGGAAAGCAGCTCTGTTGATTTTACCCAACCATCTTTTTCTTCCATTTAACCAGTCCCACCTCATTCCACATGGTTAAGTTAGAGATAGCCTTTTAATATTTCATGTCTACACTCATCTCATGCCCTGACCTAAGATGTTTCAATTTCATGAGGTCAAATGAAAAAACACAGGATTATTTTTAAATGAACTTGCTACAAACCATAAAGAAACCTGCAACAATATTTCTTTGTAGTCTATATTCACTCAAAGTGTAAACAAACACCATTAATAATAAACTTTTTACTCAGATAACACCATATGGCTCACCAGTATGAGGAACTAACAAGTCCTCACAGCAAAAGTGTCAAAACAATACAACTGTTTCCTATGCAATGATTGTGCTGGAATTGCATTAAGATCTAGACTAGGAAAGAAAGAAATCAACAGGCATTCAAAATCTACTTGGCACAAAGACAGACTGATATTGCCAAACATCTGTTACTTCAATTCAGCTGTTATTTCCAGTTGCAAAACCTGCAAAGATGACCAAGTCAATCAGCAATTATTTATTTTGTCTAAACAACTCTTTGCTTTCATTACAGTATATTTACACTTCTATTGAAAAAAACCAAGTGTAAATGACTTGAATAAGGACTCAAGATATTTTTCAATAAGTTGAGAACTGAGATAAACCAAAATTCAATACCTCAAACTAGTAATAAAGTCTAGCTTTGTCCTTCTCTATAGGAGTGCAAACCAAAAATAATTGCATAGGTCAGCAGTGTAATACAACTTTTCACTTTCTTCTGAGATGAGACTTCACCATTATGAACTATTAAAGGGAATGCATACTAAAATCTCATTGAATCTCAAGCATATGTGAAGCCTCTTTGTTTCAGTGCCCCAGTCTTTCAACATGCTTTTATTTATGGGTGAAAGAAGGCAGAAGAAATGGAAATCTTCTGAAAAACTACATTATCCTTGGTACATGCTAATGCCATGGCTGCCACTGGAGGTGAAATGCAGTTAGAAGGCTTATTTTACTTTAAATATACTTGTGAAAAAATTAATGCCTGAAAACTCTGACACTCAAAACAGATGTCTTTGAAATTGAAAAAAGAGCATGTGTTAAGATTGCATGCTTAAGAACATGTAAGTCATGTATAATTTTCAACATCATATTCAAGTTTAAAACAGTGCTTGTTTTGACTTCCTATTCCTACTTCAAAAGTTGTATTTATGAAGGTGCTACTGGATCACGAGCAAGGTTCTCCATGCACAGCTCAGTGTCAGGTCTCCCCTTGGTCTGACAACCATTACATAGGACTGCACAGTGTTTATACTCCACTAGGGTATGTGTTGGAAACTTTACTTCCTTCAAGCACATAAAGTGAGAGTTAGCATCTGAACACCAAAAATAAAAAGCTGTTTTTACGAATCAGTGTCTTCAAATAAACCTTTCTTTGTCAGAAAAGCTTTCATATGTCTGTAATTACAAAAAAAAACCCCACCCATCATTCAGGAAGTTTTCTTTTCTTTACAAAAAATTCCATTACATATTATTTACATCAATCCTGCCCACTTCTATTCAGAGAAATATCAGAAACTTTAGATTAGAACTTACCCGTTTTTACTAAATACCCGTATCCATGCCTGTACATTTGGTCCCAGCAAACACAAGCACTGTAAAGTAGTAAATGTAGACAGAAGAACTGCAAACAAAAACGTCTCAGTCACTGACCTACAAAAAGAAAAAGAATATTACAAAGTTAAGCGAGGTGCTTGCTAATGTTCTAAAAGTTCCAAGATTTAGGAAGAAAAAAGCCCCTCTAACTCAACTTTTGAAAGCATGTGTGCTTTCTTAAACCTCATACAGAAGAATAAAATATTTTCTTCTTACTATGTAGAATTGTAGAGGAAGCTGCAAAGAGCTTTGCTGTTATCTCAAGAGTGAGATGTAGTAATTTTTTTAAATGCCTGATACCTGCAACATTTTTTAAAAAACCACAGGTGTTCCTCACATAGATCACTAGTTCTAAATTGAAGTACACTTGGATACTCAATTCATTATTCCATTTATTTTTCCAGTTTGGTGTTGTGACAGCAACCATGAAACCAAACTACATGATACTGTTGTTAGTCAGCAGCTTAGTGTATCTCTCGAAACCCAGATTGCTTCACACTTCTTTCTTTAAACTTACATAAAAGTTAAAACACTAATATCAAAAGGATGAGAGATAAGCAAGATGTGTGGTTTAGAATCTTGCAGGGAAAATGACTAAATGAAACTGCAAAAAACGTTTGTGCCTATATGTTTAACATAAAAATTAAAGTAAGAGGAGTTGTTTGTAACTGTCTTACAATTCTTATTTACAGAAGTCTCGTTTAAGAGCTGGCTTAAAAAAAACCAACCAAACAAAAAACAATTGAACAAGCAAACAAACAAAAGAAACCCAATCCAAAAGAAAGAGAAATCTGAAACAGCCACCCTTCTTCCCCCAGCTAGGAGCTCATCCCTTAGCTTCCAGTGTACCAGAAAATACACAAGTACTTATACCAACATCTGCAAGGAGAGCTGCCCCTTAGAATGTTTAGAGAAAGAGAGGGTCTTCTGACTTACTCTATGAGAGGTGCTCCATAAAGAACAATAATCGCATGAAATAGTATGCAAGACATGAAAAAGTATAGACAGCATTTTAGAAATCTGGATATCTAAAAGAGAGCAATGAAGTATCAGAATATTGCTTCAAAACAGAACATAAGTAACACACACAGTCTATATCTTATCAACAGCATTGTACTCTAATTACTTCTTTAATTTCAGCTGCAGCACAATATAATACCATGGCATATTTCAAAACAGTTTTCCATATGTTAATACTTTAAATAATTAAAAAGATCACACTCCACCTACAATTTTTTTTCATGCATCCCATTAAACAGGTCAAACATACAAAAAAATATAACCAGAAATTACAAGATAACCAGAAATAATTTTATTGGATATTTTTACACTTCTGTTTTACATCTGACTGTCATATCCATTCATTAAAATGCAACTAAAAAAGGGCAAAAAAATTTAAAAGCAAGAAAACATACAATATAAAAAAGTCTGCTACACAGAGAATCAAAATTACGTTAACTAAAACTACATTTTGAACTTGGCATCTTAAATTCTGAACATATTTGAGAAATACCCATAACTTTCAATAAGTCTGCAAAATACAATTTTCTATGAACTTAAACAGGTTTCTGGGTACTCACTATATGTAGAAGCAAATCATGCAGAAGCAAAAACACTTGACAGACAGCTCTGGTTAGGTCTGTTCTGATCAGGTCACCCATGAAAACTCCACAACTTTCCTTGAACCCTTATTTTTTCTATATTTATTCCTTTCTACATTTATTTCCTGGGATGAAATCTCACCTAGAACATGAAGTGTGCTTCATTTTTAAATCATGGACGGTTAAAAGGCTTGCTTTCCATCATGGTTTTGTGCATTTCACATCCTCCTCAGCCAGCAAAACGAGACAGAAGCTTTGCATACAAAGATATGCTCACAGGGAGGATCACTTAAATGTTTTTTTTAAGAACCACCTCAGAGCACTACACCTTGCTTGGCTCAGCAAGTCAGGAGTACAAGACTGGAAAACTTTGGGGTATTCCCCCACTGCTGGGCAAGTCGTGTGCTGCTCCAAAATCACTCTGTTCAAAAGCCTTTCACTGGCATTCAAACCTTTACCGCCCCCCTACAGTTTGTAGCTGCAAACCGTAACTACAAAAAGTTTCTTCCAACTTCAGATTCTTCTGTATGCAAATTTCATCATACAAGGAAATTCAGCCATTTTAATGCTTTCCCGTATGATTTTATTTAAATTGTTCCAATGTAGCACAGTATCCCTTTCATGTTTCAGATTCTGAAATTATTTTTATTCTTTTGAAGTTATTACAAACTCACAACTACACACGAGAAGCGTGTGATGACATTCCTTCTTGGTATATCCACTTACCAAGAAGATGAGCCAGGCCCGGACTACAAAACGAGTTCTGTGCCATTTAATTTGGGGGGTTTTGCCACCATGCAAATTCTTGGGACTACAAGCAACATCGCATTGACAAAAAAAGCGAAAGCACAGAATCACTCACGCGAACAGAGCTATTTACGGGCAGAGAAAGTCTGACATCATGAAAACACTGAAAAATCTGTTTCAAAAGGTCCTACACTCAATTCACCAATGGAAAATGAGAAATCACCATCAAAAATTGTCTTCTTTCTCACTTGATTATTTCAGAGAATTTGCTTCCCCTCTGTATTGTCTGGTAGCAACTTAAGAATTAAAAAGAAATCTTACCTTGTGAGCAAAGGAACGTCTCTTAGGAGACTGATTTGGTTTAAGGACTAAGTGCAAGATTACGTTAAGCGTAGCGACACAAACAGAACAAACACAGAGCCACGCGAGGTGCGTTCCCAGGACGCTGAATCCGTCCAGGAAGAAAGCCGGGAGCACGGCGGCCAGGACGACGGCCAGAGCGCACAGCAGGTTGGCCGCCAGGAGCCTCCTGATCTCCACCTCCCTCATGGTGGCGGGGCGGCGGCACCTGCGACACACCGCGTCCCGCCCCGTCACCGGCACACCATCCTCCCCAGCCGCAGGGCGAGCTCGGGGCCAGGCTGGGCCCGAAGGCGAGGATTTGGGGGCAGGAAATATCGATCCGTCCAAAGGAACCAACCCCCGCGGCGGCCGCCGGCGCCTCTCACCGCGGAGCGCGCCGCCCGCCCGGCTGCGGAAGGCGGCGGGGCCCGGCCGGCGGCACTTCCGGGGCGGCGCCGGCAGCTGCGGGGTCCGCCATGGTGTGCGACAAGTGTGAGTACGGGGCTGCCCGGGTACGGGGGGCCCTGCCCCGGTACGGGGGGCCCTGCCCGACCCCCGGGCCCTGCCCGCGGAGATCCCGGGCTGCCCTGAGCGGAGCAGAAGGCGCGGGGCCCGGGCTGCTCAGGGCGGGCCGCGGGTGGCAGGTAGTTCCCGGCAGGGCCCTGTGTGAGCTGTCGTTCTCTGCCTGTGGAGCGTATTAACGCGCATAGTTTAAATGATTCTGTCCTGTATCAGCAATCGCGTGAGCAGCAGGACCGGGGGAGGGGTTGTCCCCCTATACTCGGCGCTGGTGAGGCCGCATCTCGAGTGCTGCGTTCAGTTCTGGGCCCCTCGCTATAAAAAGAGACATTGAGGTGGTGAGGCGGGTCCATAGAAGGGCGGCAGAGCTGTCGGAGGGTCTGGAGCACAAGGTCTGATGAGGAGCGGCCGAGGGTGCTGGGGCTGTTCGGTCCGGAGAGGAGGAGGCCCAGGGATGGCCTGGTCCCTCTCTGCAAGTCCCTGAAGGAGGCTGTAGGAGGTGGGGATCGGCCTCTTCTCCCAGGCAACAAGCCGCAGGACAAGAGGACGTAGTCTTAAACTGGGCCACGAGACGTTTAGGTTGGACATTCGCAAGAATTTCTTCCCAGAAAGGGAGATAAGGCTTCGGACTGGCCTGCCCAGGGAGGTGGTGGAGTCAGCGTCCCTGGAGGTGCTTAAGGAGAGACTGGGCATGTTTCATGGTGGTGATCGGTCACAGGTTGGGCTCCATGAACTCAGAGGGCTTTTCCAGCCTTATTGACTCTGTGCTTCTGAGTTTTTTTCTTTTGCAACGTTTCCTTATGTAGGTGAGAAGAAGCTTGGAACGGTGATCACTCCTGATACCTGGAAAGATGGTGCAAGGAACACTACAGGTAACCTTGGCAAGCTTTAGCCACTTGGTTTTGAGGTATTGTAAAGCCTCTTGGGCACCTGGGCTATGCTACCACCTTAAGACCAAAACTTGATATTAATAATCTGGTTAAATATTAAGTCATGTACTTTCCCTCCCATGCTAATTTAATGCATTGGGAATTTATTTGTCCAGGACTCTTCAGTATTGAATTTGTCCGTTTTTGTTTTCTGGTTTTTCTCCTTCTTGAATGGGAGGACAACACACAGAGTATTTAAATGAAGTATAAAAAGTTCTGTTACCCTGTCCTCTAATGCTGTGCTGAAAATTTATCTCTCTTTGCGACTTCATTTGCATATGTGTAAAAGTTGTAAATGAAGATTTTTTAAAGTATGCTTGGAAAGGGGAAATTTATTCAGTTATTGATTTATTTTTTTTGCAGAAAGCGGTGGTCGCAAATTAAATGAAAATAAGGCACTGACCTCAAAGAAGGCAAGGTACTTGATACTGATTTTGGCTAAGAACGTCAGTTAGCAAACTAACTGAGGCCTGTTTCCTGCAGACCAGGGCAACTAGTCCAAACTTGTCCAAAATACACTTAATAAATTAAAATTGCAGGGATTATGGTGTTTGATTTGTCGGTAAAAATACGTTCATACCTATTTCATGGGTGCTTTCTGCTCAGTCATAGAGTGTGGGCAAGTATTTTACTGCAGGTCTCACTGGAATTGCTAGGATTTGATGCTTTTGTAGGAGGGAAGCCAAGAATACTTATTCTCTGTGCTAATATTGTCAGGATAATCTCTTGAGCATTTCCTTTATGTGTGCAGGACTTTCTGTTTGCAATAGAGCAAGATGGTGCTGGAAGGTGTTTAAATTCAAAGTCATGTAGTATCTTAATAAAAATAAACATTTTTAGTTCTGCTTTCATGAAATTGTCTGTGATAGAGGAAACGTCTCTTAATGGGGAAAGTGGGAGCTTTTGTGCATTCTTTGTGTAGCCTATTAGAAATAATTATTGTATGTCCCTTTTCTAAATTACAGTTGTTGCTGGAGTTTCTGACTGCACCCTATGGCTTAGACTTTTTAGGATGAGGCAGAAAAACCACTTTGTTTCAAGGCGTATAAATAAAGTACTTTTCCTTTTTCCCAGGTTTGATCCTTATGGAAGGAACAAATTTGCAATATGCCGGATTTGTAAGAGTTCTGTCCATCAGCCAGGGTCCCACTATTGTCAAGGATGTGCCTATAAAAAAGGTGAGTTTCACTGAGTTCCAAAATACCCCAGCTTGGCTTGGAACAAGAGAGGAGGTGCAACACTTGAGTTTGTATTTATGAAGAGAAGGCTAAGATGAGATTTAATTGCTGTCCTCAGCTACTGATAGGCACAGGGAACATGGAGTCTGACTCTTAGGTACACAATAATAGAATAAGAAATAGTGTACACAGGTTGGAATGTGGGAATTTCTAATTACATACAAGGAAAGCAGTTTTTCAATCTGGGAGTGATCAAATACTCTAGCAACAGGTACCATCAGAGGTTGTGAAATCTTTATAGGAGGCATTCAGAGCATGACTTGAACAGACCTGAGCCAGCCTTATCCAAGTTGTCTGTTTTGAGTGGGGCAGGACTAGAGATCAAACCTTTTGTCATTCTGTAATTCTGCTTCTTTTAGAATGTTTTGGGTATCTGAAGCAGTACATTTGGAAAACTAACTCTAAACTCAATCTTGACAATTGCATAGAGAACTGTCATCTAACAAGTTTGATTTTTCTTTATTTAAAAAACTCCAGGTCTTGTAAAACTCAATTGCTTGTTGCAGTCCCTTTTCTGGTCCCTTCTCTCCTCTCCCCTTTTTATAATAGCTAAATCTAAAATTCCTGGATGGAAAAAAAGCATCATGAAGTCAGTTACATGATTTAGTGCCAGGGAGTTCTTACTGCACATGAGGTGAACTGGTTTTTAGATGTAGACCTACAGCTAACCAGTGGTAAGCCTTGTTTATGAAATTAACTGTTCAATAAATACTTGCTGTGTCTCTGAGTCAGTGGTTTAGCAGCCTGCTGTAGGAATGTTGCCTGCTAGGTCCTCCCCAGAGAGCTGCCTGAACCCCATATGGTAGAACCTTGCACTCTTTCTTAAATTTATGTCTGGTTTGGGTGGGCTTCAGGATTTGATCGTTGTCTGTTTGTGTATCCTTCCAGGTTGAACCTGTTATCTTCATAAAATTAAGAACTTTCTAAGTGCTTTGGGTTCTAGCTCTGACCATCAAAGATGTCATTAGGGTGTACTTCTTGAAGCAAATGCAGTGATACAGCTCAGTGCTTCAGCTGTTGCATATCTCTGAGAGGCAGTCTCAAGTTAATCCTCAGTTTAGACCTGAAGTCCATGTTTAGTGGGCTGAATTTTGGTCTCCAGTGTAAATCATGTGGCATGTTCCCTGCTGTTCTCTTCCCCAATGGGCTGCTAGGTTCGTGTCCAGTCATGATGTCAATATGTGAAAGCACACAATTTGGAGAAAGCAGGAGTGGATGCCACTTGACATTTTTTGTCTGCTGGTGAATGTCTGTGTAAATTGAGGTGTGGTCCTGCCACACAAAAGACTTAGCACTTTTCTGCTTTAAAAGGAAAGGGAAAGATTGAGACAACCAACCCCTCTGCCAAACTTTTGTATGTTTTGCTGCTCTGGTCTTTTGACTTGACACTCTCAGGGTTTAGGACAAAGTCCTTTGGGACATCAGTGTTCATCACTTCAACACTCAAGTATTCTTGGTGTTCACTCTGCTCTATAAATACCTTAATTCTATAAAAACGTATTCTAAACTTTCTCAGTTCTCTGAAGCACCCCACCTGTTAATGCCCCATTTAGCAGTCAGTTTGTTGGTGACTGTATTTTCTTAGCCCTGCTACTTTCTATCCATCTCAGGCCTCATTTGGCTACAGGACTTGATTAACAATACACCTTTTTTTTTCTTTTTTTTTTGTCAGAAGTGAGCCTTTCCTGGGTCGCTTCAGGCATTCCAGCAAATTTTAGAGGCTTCCAGCAGTATTGTGAATGATAATGCTCTCAAAATAGAGCTTATTTTCTTTAGTGGAAGGATTGCACACACACTGCACATATTAATTTTTATTAGGAGTTACAGTATTACTTCTAAGATTGTAGTATCTGTTCAGAACATGTATGAGAAGAGATAGATTGCTAGTAAGAGCTCATATGAACAATTTATTGAAAAAGATCCTTACAAAAACGTAGCAACTGTGTTTTTGAGGGAAGATTTTAATAATTTTAAAGTAATTTACACACTTTTTGTGTGTTTATAGGCATCTGCTCAATGTGTGGCAAGAAGGTCTTGGATACGAAGAACTACAAGCAAACGTCTGTCTAATTGTACTGACTAGTCTTTTTATGAACTTTAGCTTCTGTGTCTTTGTACAGTGACTTTTCTCTAAAATCATTTGTGAATATTACTTTCTGGAAGATAGTACATTTACTTGGAATGAGAGGTAAAGACAGCCTGCTTGCCTAAATTGTACATAGTGTTTGATTATTGTTGTTTAAGCACTAATATTCACTGGGATACTTAAAGGTAATGGCTTTCAGCAACTGATACAGTTCAAAGGGAAGGAGAAGATCCGAGTGGATAGGTTGAAACTATGTTGCCCTCAGAACACAGATCTTTGAGATGAATACTTTTTTCCTTTCCCTATCACAAATCTTTTGTTTATCTTGTGGTAATGTTTTGTAGATGTATAAAATACGAACTTGCATCACCTCATTAAAGTATCTTCATTTAATTGTATGGCTGTAAGTATTTATAATTCTCATTCCAAACTATTATGACCTTGCTCTTCAGATTTTAATGCAATTGTCCTGTTGTATTTTGTTCCTGCCTACAGTATGATTGGTTAAATCACAAATTGTTAAGCTAGTGAAATCTGGTGTGTTGCCCTGCCAGTTCTTTCTTTGGCATTGTTGTGGTTTAGCCCCATCCAGCAACCAAGCTCCATGGAGCTGCTCCCTCACTCCCCCACCATCAGGACTGGGGAGAGAATTCTAAGGGTAAAAGCTTGAAAAACTGTGGGACAAAGACAGTGTAATAGGGAAAAGAAAACAAAGTAATTCACTACTTCCCATGGGCAGGCAGGTGTTCAGCCATCTCCAGGAGAGCAGGGCCCCATCACCTGTTAAGGTTTCTTGGGAAGACAAACTCATCACTCAGAATGTCCCCCATTCCTCCTTCTTCTTCCCACTTCATACACTGAGCATGATGTCATGTGGTCTGGACTATGCCTTTGGTCAGTTGGGGTCATCTGTCTGGGCTGTGGCTCCTCCCAGCCTCCTGGATAGCCTCACCTTCCTTGCCACTGTGGCAGTGCAAAAGGCAGAAAAGGCCTTGGCTCTGTGTAAGCCCTGCTCAGCAATAACAAACACATCTCTATTACCAGCTCTGTGTTCAGCACAAATCCACAACTCAGCCCCAGTAAGCCACTAACAGTGAAGCAAGCTGACTCCACCCCATGCAAAACCAGCACAGGCATTAGGACTGATCAGCTATTCCTTGTTAGCCTCCAAGGAGGCTTTACATATGGTTTCAGGTGGCCCAAAGCAATAAAATAATGAGCATTGATTTCTAAATATCTCAGTCTCTTCATTTTCTAAGTCTTGTCTTTTAAATACTTGGTTTGAATTCTATGATGTAATTGCTCATGTATGTGTCAAACTTAAAAGATAAAGCAGGCTGCCTGCTTTTCAGTGCTAGTTTGGTACAAGAAGTTAGGCTGACTGGCACAGCAATTCTTTTGTCCTTTGCCTAGTTTCTACATATTAAAGCAATTTCTGTTACGGAGCATAATAATTACTCCCTCTGCATGTATTTTAAGAAAAAAGAATTATTCATTCTTAATTAATGGTTAATTTTAAATTAATTCTTAATTTAGGGCAAAGAATTATTCATTCTTAATTCATGATGAAGTTTTTATTAGACCTGTTTAAGTGTTTACCCCTCTCTGCAACCTCCTCCTAGCAATTTCATGCTTCTGCAACTGTCTTTCAGCTGTAACAGAAAACTATCAGTGGGAGTTTCCCTATGAACAGGTATTCTATTTTGGCTTTCCTTTTGTTCTCATAGTATTACAGAGGAAATTGCATGACTAATGGAAACTGAAAAAATTGCTGTTCTTTCTGTGGGGCAAAATAAAGAACACTGGGCAGACACTTATGCTCTTTGCTGTTGCCTTCCTGCCATGCTGTAGCTGTGCTGCAAGTAGCCCTCTAAAGGGGATTGTCTGACATTTCCTGTCATCCTTAACTATCCATTGTTGAGCATTTATCACGAAAGTTGCTCGTTCAAATGTGTTGGCTTCCTGCAGTTGCTAAAGAGGTAATTATTTTTGGCATTTTATATTTGCTGAGAAGCTTTCTCAGGATAGTGGAATGAGCTGGGCCTCCCGAAAGAAGAGAGAAATGCTGCTGTTTTTTATTGTAAAACCTTCTCCCACTGTGACAACTGCATGGAGGTACATGGATTAGCTAGCTGGTGATAGCTTGGTGCTGTCCACTTGTTTCCAAACACGTCAAGGAGTTCACGTATTAGTGTGTATCTCTATGACACATCCTTTATATGGGTGAGAAGAAAGTCTGTGTAATTGGCTTCAAGTTTCGCAGCAAATCTTGTCAGCAGTGTGTGTGACAGTTTCAGGTGGCAGGTTCTCCAATAATCCCTGAACTCTTCGCCCTCTATGGATCTGTGCTCTAAGACTGATTGATTTTTTCTATGCTGTGAATAAAGCTGCTCTTCCTAAAACTGGCCGGTAGCTCAATTTCAAATGCATGATATCATAATTCTTTAATGAATTGGCACGAATTGAATGTTTATTGCACTCTATAAATATTGGCATTGAATGAATACCGAGGTATTGAAGATTGAAGAACAACAGGAGTTTAAATAATGTGATGGTTGGTTCATAATTATTTTGTGAAATGAGCTTTTGTACATTTGTGTCCTATTACTGGACAGCTGCTTTTGCATGTTAGAATCTGTTTTTGTTGTAAAAGGACAGATTTTGATTTGGTGATTTTTTTTTTTTTTAATGGTGGATACAAACTCTTTTGTTTTTCTAGTGGTTTTTATGTGCTCAGGATCTTTCATCTTAAAGCTCCTCAGCTTCATGAGAGTATCAGTTCCAGAAATGTGTAAAATTTGCTGATACAGCACTCAACTTTCAGAAAAGCTCCTTTTCCAAGCATTATTTTGAAGTCTCACTGCTTTAAATTTAGATCACAAGCCATCCATCTTCTGAGCCTCAGAGATGTACCACAGTTCAAGGCAGCCTTGGCAGGGAAGCACTTAAAGGTAGCTATTAAACTTATATACACCCTCAGTATAATTGAATTGTCATAAAAAACATATTGTTGATGCTAAAAATATTTTGTAAGCATGAGATGTTTTTCCTGAGACATTATGCAGTGAAAAACAAAAGAAAATTTGTAATGGAAAATTGCCAATTTTGTTTAATGTACTGAGAAGAACACAGTAATATTCCCAGATGATCAGCCTGTCCTCTAAATCAAAGGTTACATAAGAGGTTTGTGCTGCCAAATTTAGTAGGGTTAGAATTTTCCTTGGTACTGCTGAATTCTTATACTGTCCTTGCTGTTCCTTTGTGTGTTCATTGGCCAGAACTATTACTGAGCTAAGTGTAAGCAACATCTTGGTGCAGAGTATTAAGAGGACAGATTAGCTACATAATGTCACTGTGACTGGAGCAGCCAATCAGATGAAAATTAAACAGGAACTGTTGAAGGGTCCTTGATGTGTCAAGGTATTCTCCCATTCTTTCCCATGTTGTTTAATTTTTTTAATCCTGCTCTTCCTGCTGCAGAAGCTGGAGAAAGGACCATCCAAGAATGATCATTTGGCAGTACTGTTCCAAAGCATTAACACTGTTTTAATTGTTTACTTGTAGAAATGTGGTGGTGGCTTTTTCCCTCTTTGGTTCATTCTGTTCCTTCCAGAATAATAACCAGAAAGACTTTGTCTTCTATGCAAGGATGTCATTGACCACTTTGAGTTCAGTTTTTCTTTAAAATGGCCCAGACTTGCACCAAAATCTTCCTTTTTTTTTTTTTTTTTTTAATGTCAAAGTAGGGGATGTACAGGTTTCAAATGGTAAGTCTGTTGCACCTGCTTGTTTTGGCATCTCTGCTATCATCAGCCCATCTCTGCAATGCTTCCCATTGTACAAATCTTCCAGTTCTGCTCCACCCGGAGAGGCTTCGGCCATGACCCTCTGCCAATCTCCCCCCAGTCCTGTGCAAGAATGGCTGGTGCTTTTGTGGTATCAGTGGTCATTAAAGCTGCATACAAAAGTTGAAACACAGCTGTTCCAAGTAGTGCAATGAACCATGTTGCTTTTTTTTCCTAATACAAAGCTGTAAGTTTCCTAGATACACAAGGTTCCCCAGTGTGAGAGATTCATTATTGATTGAAAGATGATAGCCAAGAGCACAAGCTCTTTACATCTATAATGACAAAGTTTAGTTTATGATGGGGCCTCTATGCTGTGAATAAAATTCTGGAGCTACCAAAGTCTTTAGAAATCCTCTTGACAAATCATTGCTTTTCCTGGATTGGAACTGGGCTTCCTGATTTCATGTAAGTATATATGGCCTAAAGATGTGCCTTTTTCTGTCATTTGCTTTGGATGTTGGAGAATCCAAGAGTGGTTTTTGGCATTTTGTTCCCCAGGCACTGACCTGCCAGCACTGGTTCAGCATGGGATCATACTCACCTTTCTTAAGAGTTTCTCACTAGATCACTGGTTTAGAAAATCATTGTGGCCAGGTGCAAAATGGAATAGTGGTGACAGGAAAACTCTCCCTGAATATCATGAGAGAATGAAAACATGGCTGCATCACAGCTAAGCTTTGTTATGAAGCAAAAGTATTTTTTTTCTCCCAATCAGCAGAACTGGTTGGACAATATGAGAAAACCTGATGGCAGCCCTCACAAATAACAGACCCAAGTGTTTCTTTTTGTGGGAGTTGTAGCTGCGCCTCATATGAAGACCTTTTGAACTGCTTGTCTTCCTCCCAGACGTGTTTTTATGGACAAAGTTGTCATCTGAAATTTGTCAGGAATTGGTTTTTAATCAACTTGTATGGGAGGGACTGTGGTTCACTTTGCAGAACATGAGTTCATCATGTCTGGCTAATGCAGAAAATGCAAGTGCTCTGTTGACAGGAGTGCTTACTTCTTGCACTTAAGGGCAACAAAAAAGCTGTGTTTAAGGAACCTGGAAGAATCTGAACTCTTTTCAAGTAACTGAAGAAAGAGATGGATGAAATACTCTCCATGTGGGTATTGCTAGTAAAAGGGTTCAGGAAGACGCTACTGACATTTGATATTTTGCCTTGATGCCATTCATTTGTGATAAACAGCAAGTAGATTTTTCAGGCACTGGTGACTTCATGACCAAGTAACTACCTAATTAGGCAGCCATTTTCAGAGTGGCTTTCTAGTAGAAAACTTCTCAAAACTACTCTTTCCTTTCTGTCTCTCTCTTTGCTCTAAAAGATGCAAACAGAACTTAGCGATGTTAGTGACTCATTAGGCATCAACACTTCCAGCAAATGCACTTGCTGTGTGCTCATCTGCCAAGTGCCATTGGGAAAACAAATGTTGAAGAGGGCTTGTTTTCTGTGTCATCACGGTACTGATGATTCAATATCAGTATTGTTAACTGTTTCAGCTCACATGCAAACACACAGAACTCCCATTTGCCATTTTCTGCTGGCTAATGGATTCCATCACATGCATCCTTAATATATGATAACCAACCTGGTCTCCTGGAAATCATTACTTGCTGTTGATTTTTGGTTGCTCCTTTTGCTGCCATAGAAGGTAAAGATTTTAAGTTGATATAACTCCCAGATTGTGTCATGGGTATTTACTGTTCTGATATGTTTACTACTGTTCAGTAACACAGCAGTGCAAATAAGACTGAATGTGACAAGAGGCATGGCTCTCAGGGAGTTGGCTTCTAGCCCAGTCCAATTGTCATATTTTATTGATTAAAATATTTAAATGATAACTGGATTAAGAGCAAAGACTTTACTCTTTCATCTTTCATTGTCTCTCTTTCTGTGGGAGGTTTTTGAAAAAGTGATGACATGACATTTCAGTGATGAATAGCTTTCATTTTATGGCTTTCAAAAGCATTGTTTCCTACAGCATGGGAAGTAAAAAAAAAACTGATATAAGGGAACAGCTATTCTACTGATTTTCAGATTGGTTTGGTTTGGTTTGTTAGTTATTAGAGTTCCAAAGGAATTTTTGAATGATCAGGCATATTTTGTTTATGCAGTGCTGTCAGCCCGAATTTGAAGTGAGTCTGAAGCTGTGACTGAGTTGCTCTACCTTAAAATAGATCCTTGTTTAGATAATGAGATATTAGAAACAGTAATTGCTGCCCTATCATCAGAATATGTGACATATAAATTCAGAGACTTGCCAAACGGGCACATTTCCCAGCCTAGCTTGGAGACAGTGGACAGGTAAGTAGATCAGTATGGATTTACATAAATTTGGCAGGGCTGCCCTGGAGATGAAGAAGGGGGCATCATGTATGCAGTCCATGTGGCATCCTGCAGTGCTGTTGTGGAGGTGCTGGGCTGAGAAACTCCTGCTGGTACCTAAAGAAGAACATGTCTGCTAGTGAGGGCAGCAGAATCCGGGTTCTAGAAGCCAAAGTATTCAAACTGAATTTCTGTGGCAAATTCTAAAACATTATGAACAGTGAACTGTGTGAGTGAATCTTTGAAGCTTCTAGGAAAACGTTGTAGAGAACAGCAAATGCAATTTATTTCTCAAGTTTTTGCTGCTAATATTCACAACCCTCCTCTCCCCTTTTTTTTTTTTTTTTTTGGGATCCAGATTTCCTGGGTAACATACAAGCATTTGTTACTGGTGAACTTTGCCTATGTGCAGTACTGATAGTTGCACTGAGGAAAAAAATAGATGACCAGGTATTATGACACATGAATTAAAAAGAAAAAAACAGTTTTTAAAGACTGTCACATTCATTATAAAAGGGAAATTTTTTAGAATTATTTATCTTAGCTGAATTAAAAGGAAACGATCACGCAAATATTAAGGTTGTAAACCAGCTTGCAATCTCAATGCTTTTTTATTCTATGAAATATTTCTGAAGATTGTGTTGTGTTTTGGTTTGGGTTTTTTCAGAAACAGCTAGGGGCCAGGGGCCTTTTTTTTCAAAAGTTTAAGTTTACTTAAGCAAATAATTAGAAGTTTCAAATCCTTTCCAGTATGAGACTATAAATGGCAAGGTCATGAAGATTCTTTAGAGGTGAATATATAGGTTAGCCAGGTTTTGACAAGTGTGCTTGTCACATGCTAGCTGCGAAATGCAATTCTATAACACTGCCCAAACATAAAGTGCCATATGCTCTGGCTTTATTCCTGACTTTACATTCATAATGAAAATGTCACCATTTGGACTGAGGGAGAAAATGGTAGGAGTAGGAACAGTAAAAGTGTGCGGAACACGAGCGCACACTTTTGTCACTGAGCACTCAGTAAGCACTCATTTTCCCTTACAATGCCACACCAGGTGCATGAATAAGAACCACTCAGCTGATTTGTGCAAGGCTGATGAGGAAGTTGGTGTCAGGTTGTGGTTGGAACTCACTGGAAAGAGCTGTGGCAAATGTAAATTGCTAGGAGATGGTTTGTTCTCTGTGTGTCCTTTCTGTGTGCACTCTTTTGGTGCTTGTAGAACCAGGGCACACTAAGGCAGGAATTTGACACAAAAGGTGTTTTAGTGAAGGAATTAGTTAGTTTGAAAAACAAATAGAGCAGAGTTTTCATATGGGATTTTTTTTCCCCTCAATGTCCATTCAAACAGTTTTCCATACTATTTTATGTGTGTGTGTGTAAGTTTCATACCAGTACTTAATACTTCAAGCTGTGCAGCTGTTTTCTTTGTGTAAACATTTCCTCTGTATAATTGGTCAGTTTTCAGCATTGATTAAAGTTAGATAGGAATTTTGACATTTATTGAACATTTCACACATAAACTATTCAGTTCAATTTGTTCTTACTTGAACATGTATGGGCTATGATATATTATCCCAGTTCTTCCAAAGATTAAGGCATATCCAGCTTGTTGTAGGGCGTTTTGTCAAGAAGATGGGTCAACAGGATTACAGTGCTTTGAAAAAACTATATCTGAAAGCACCTTTGCATTTGGAAAATGCTGTACTCATAAAACTGGTAAAACTAGGAATACTGAATAAATCAATTATCTCATAGGAAAAAAGAAGATAACATATAAAAGATAATATAAAATATAGAAGATAAAATTTTAGTTCAAATTAACAGTCAGATTTTGTCACACTTCTTGAAGCAGTATACTATCTCTTTCTGCCAAGTATTGCTCCTCATTTGACTTAGAGGTGCAGATTTCTAAGGGTAGTTAGGGGCCTAATTCCTATTAAATTTATTTCATTGAAATTGGGTGCTCACATCAAGCTGTGTAATAAGGTACTGCACAGTATGTGTAAGGTACAAAATGTGGCATATCAGAACAAGTGGTATTTTTATATACCCTCACCATCACAGATTTACTGTTACAGCAGTTTTCTTTTCAGTAAAATGCTAATAAAAATTCAGTTTGTCATTAGTGGGTATATAGTGATACAATAGAAGCTGATTTTTTTTTATTACCTTGTTGGTTCTGTATTCTCTTTAAAAAGTGGGAAACTACTTCTGAGCTGGAATTTCTGGCTAGTGGCAAATAAATTGCCTTCACTGGACAAATAAGGCATCCTGTTAACTGATGATTGAACATTTTTGATACAGTGAAACAGGCTGAAAGTGCAGTACTGAAAGACCTTGCATGGTACTTCATTGCATGATGCAGGGTATCATTCAACCCTTCTCCAAGTTGTTTTAAAAAAGTGCTTTCAGTTAAGGAAAAGGATTAAAAATGTTTTTTGAGGGCTAAGCAAATACAGGTTTGTCCTCTTCTTTGGATTCTGCAAAAGGCCCCATAACATTTCTGTGTATTAGAGAGTCCTAATTCAGGACATAGAAGCATTTCTGTGGAGGAAGAGGGCAGTTCTGGAGGAGAATGGCTCTCCACAACCACATATCCATATTTCATTGTAGTCCACTTAACCAAATTCCAGCCTAGTGACTTTTAGGTTTGGGCACATAATTGCCTTGCTGTTTTTCTGGTGGGCCATGAATTCCAAAGGGCAGCTTAACAGGCAGCTGTTTCTGAAGCATTGTGGCATGTTTGTCTAACCATGTCAGCTGGAAATTTTAGCTTGCACCCTAATTCTGCCAGCCAGATAGGATAGAGGACAGTGGAGAAGCAGATTACATCAATCTTATATTTTCTGGCCGTTCATAGGCAGGATGCTGTCTGGGAAGACCTTTTTTAATTAAGGCATCTTTTAGAAAACAACCCATAGAACCCTTTGAAGTGGGGCTGTATCCTCAGGAGCAGGGCTTAGTGGTCTGAGTCTTCAAGGATGTTTGGTCATCCAGTTCTCCTTGACATCTGGTTAATCCCTGTGTGTCTTTGGGAATATGTAGTTAGGTTTTTCTTATGTAGACTTTGTTAGTATGTGGGGTGAGTTGGTTTGTTTTTGATTTCTTGTATGGGAATGAGTAGGTGGTTTTAGATTCTGACGGTAAAATGTTACAGTGGCATTATGCTGTGAACAGTGAGAGAATACATCTGTTTTTTGTTGGGTAGCTATGAATTAAATACTTTTATTCTCTAGCAAGAATTTAAGGAGACTGCAAGGTGCTAACAGAACATGAGAACAAAGCTGTGAAGTAGCTGTTTCTCTGATGGAGTTTCTCCAAACATAACACAAACACCACATATGGTAGCTCTAGTGTCTGGCAATGGTTTTTACTGTTGATGCTGTCAAACTGTTGGAGTCTGTTTTCATTTAATTCTTGATCAGCATGAGAAATTTCTTCCTTGGATTTTGAATCTTCTTGCAAGACTGCAAAATAATCATTGAACAATTAAGGGTGGAAAAAATCCTCAAGGTCTCCAAGTCCAAACTTTGACCAAATACCACCATGCCCACTTATCGATATAACAAAGCACTAGGTCTGCTTGTTTTCTGAACACATCCAAGGAGTGTGACTCCACAACTTTCCTGGACAGGCTGTTCCAATGCTTAAAAATGCTTCCAGTGTAGACATTTGTCCTAATATCCTGCCTGAACCTTCCTTGGCACAACTTCAGGCCATTTGCCTTTAGTGATGCTGGTGACTGTCCTGCTGTTTCTCAACACTGAGCAATACAAAGCATATGCATCCATACAGTGATTTGTTAAATCTTCAAACTGAGTTTAATATTCTAGAATATTATGTCTGGACAAAGGTTGACAGCAGTATCATTCTTAACTTTTGAGAACAGCTCTGAAATGCACATTTGTGCAGATAAGCAGCAGGCAGCAGTGCCCATCTCAAGGCTGAATATCCCATTGCACATGAATTAGCCTAAAATGAAGCACTGGAGCACCTCTGTCTCCTCTGTGGGGCCAGCTGCAAATGACTTCACCAAGGTCATGGGATCTGGGTCCAAAATCAGCTTTGGGAGTTTGTACTCATGAAGTAGCATGGAGATGGTCCTGCTGTGCTCCAGGAACACACCATCACATATGAACACCAAGTAATGAAGTGAGCTGTTGTGCTAAAAGCATTTTTCTAATGCTTTGAAAAGCCAGTAAGTGTAGTACTAATGAGGAGTACTGGGCTGGGAATACAAATGATTGTGCACCACCATATCTAATCTGACAAAATAGGCATTCAGGCCTATTCATAATATCCTATGTACTAGTTACCAGTGCTATATTTTTTGTATAATTATCTCTCAAAATATCTTTGTTTAAAAAATACTCAGCTGCTGTTACAGTTTAGATTATGTGTCTGGTGTGGCAGTTCTGGGGTGCATTCAAAGAAGGCATTAGGGGCTCCCAGTCCCATTTGTATGAGCCAATGAAATACATGCCTCACTTTCTGCAGCTCAGCTATGGTTGAACCCATTTGCTCCTCCTCTCTGGCCAAGTCTATAAAGCCAGAGTTAAACCACCACCCACTTATTTTATACATATTTTAAACATTTATAAATTTTACAATCTTCTAAGGTAAACATATAAAAATCTTTCTTTTTTCTGTAAGGTATCTGTCAGCCACGACAAAGAGATCTTATTTTACCAGCGTGATCTATTTCCAATGCATCATCAGCCTTGCTATCACAGTCATCAAGCAGTGTCCAGTGTCACAGTCCATTCATTGCAGTTACAGTAGGAATACAGTAGGGTCACTGGCAAGTGCTATTTTTTTGGCTTTGGGGTATATGGACCATTTTTTCAAGTGTAGAGAGTATGCTCATTATTTAATAGCATCAGCCCCTTCAACAGAAAGGAGAGCTCCTCTATAGTGAGAAATCTTTTTTTCTACCCAGAAAGAGGCACCAGTCTAGAAGTTACAGGTATCCCTGTTTTGCTTGCAAAAGTAATCCAGCAAACCTAGCAGATGCCCAGCAGGGCCATCAGCAGCTGCCTATAAAATATGTACATATGGTGGTTTGATCTTCACTGAGGAGACCACAGGACCTACCCTTCATACAGGCCTCAGCTTCCTGCCAAGTCCCTGCCCACTGAGAAGTCTGGGCAATAGGAAAATATTTGCAGCATGCCCTTGAAGCTATTTCAGTTCAGGGTGAGGTGCCAACTCCTCAATTAAGTACCTCTCACACAGAACACCCTCCTGCCAATCTTTTTGCTTGTAGATGATGGCAAGTGTTTTGTGTGCAAGCTGTCAAGAAATCTGATTAAGAAATTCTGTCACAAAAGATAGCATTTCTGTGGCATGAAACAGCCTTGCCAATAAAAAGCTGCAATTAACCATACAAATTATAATAAAATCATATTATGTAAATTGTAATTTCCTGCAAAAAATAATTCTGAGATACTCTTTGTTGCTGCTCTAAACAAATGAAAGTCTATCACTGACACTGCTCCTGTTGTCTGTGAAAGAGCCTTGCCTGCTATGAGAAGGGGAAAGTATTCTCAGAACTTGAGGTGGAGATGGAACTTGATGTGTTTGCAGCTGCTCCCTGAAGGTCATCTTTCTTTGTCATGGTGGGAGGCAATGCAGAGCAATTTATCTGTCAGTTTTGCCATGACTCAAAGGAGGCATCTGCAAGAAGAAAGGGTCTAAGTGCTCAGTAACTACGAGGAGTAATCCTAGGAGGAAAGGTGAAGTTTAAACAAAGTAGTGACCAAAGAGGATTTCTGTGCCAACTAAATCTGTGGGGCAGCCTCTGATCTCAGCAGTGTAGGTGCAAATCAGAGACTGCAAACACTGAGCTCCTAAAATGTGGTCTTGAAGCTTGCATGTCTTCCCAGCAATACTGATAGGAGATTCACTACTGCCTCTGAAACAGAGCCTAGTAGATGTAAACAGGGCACATGTAGAAGTATTTTACAGCTGAGATGCTAAGGAGCTGAGCAACTTAATTCCCTTCAGTTTCAGAATAACATTACCTTCATAACATTGTGAAGGATGGAATGCCCAGGAACAATTATCCAGCTCACAAAGACAAGGTGACATTTTAAATGGAAGTTTTATTTTGAAAAGCCTTTTTATTCCTATAGCTGAGTATTCAAGCTAATTTCATTCAGCTAGTAAAGCACTACTTTAATATTCTGAATGTTTTTGATATATTTGAATTACAATTTGTGTGTAAGCGTAGCTTAACACTAATCAGGAATCAAAAATAAATTGACTCTTATTAGCAGTTACTTTTTTCTAGCATAAAAGATAGACATTAGAAATCTGAATAAATACATGCCATGTTAAGTGATTGTGTATGAAGGGAACGTGTCTTACTGATTAGCAAAATCAAGCCCTAATGTAATATAAAGGCTATGTTCTGCTGCAAATGAGCACTACGTTACTAATCATTGAGAATCCAGCTCTTTCTGTGAGGTAAAAAAACCAGGGAAATAGAAAACCATAAATGATCCAAGTCAGAAATTTCCATTTGCTGTATTAAATCATAATTAAAACAGTGATTCAAATTATTAATCAGTCTATTTTGAGGGGCAGTTTATGCGATGGATTAGAAGTAGGATTTTTGCTAAGGCAGGTAGGTATATTTTTGCTTATTCCAAGTCATTCAAGCTGCCAGATATTCATATGGAGTAAGTACTGAGGCCATGCTGTAGCTAAGCAGTGTGTAGAAAAAGTATATAGCTGAAGGTGAAGAAACAGGAAGTTCTACTGCTTAGAAAAAAAAAATTTAGTTTAAATGGCATTCTAGCAAATAAATGTAGCAGGAGTTTCAGTTGTGAAAGGATCTGAAGATAAAGCCAGTGAATGTAAAATTTGGATTAAGCCTCTCTGACTTTGGGTAGTGACCCTTGGTGTAGTTTGCATAGTGTTTACATGAGCAATACTTGCCCTGTAGTCATGAACTTCGGTGGGGATTATGAATGCCTCAAGGAGAGCAGCAGCTTTACCTGTTCCTAGGCCATCAGCTTTCAGCTATTTAGCCACAGAAATAAATGCAACTCTTTCTTGGAGGACATCACTGACCAGCCTTGGACTGCATTATGCCACAGATACAATTTCATGCTCCCCAGACTATCTTCTTAAGAAGCTACAGTTTAAGATATCCCTTTAAGGATGGGTGTTTTCTTTTCTGGTTTACCTCCCTGGGCAGTAAGAACTCACAGCAATTTTTTCCTCCTTTATTATCTTTACTATTATCTCCCTTTTTATTTCCTTTTATTCAACACAGCACCCAAGACTCTGAAAAACAGATTTTTTTAAACAGCTGGACAGTAAGTAACAAAAGGTAGTAAGTGGTGCTTATATAAGGACAGCCTGTCAGTATCCTTAATAGTCACCATCTCATTGAGACCTTTATCAAGACAGCATCACTAAGTGCACATGAAAGCATGGATGAGCTTTTATGGGAAAGGAAATGTCTGACTTTAGAGCAGAAAACTCTGCTCTAAAGGGGTTTATGGTTGTAATGCAACAAATGACCCATACAGCCCAAAGAGCCGCAGAGAAATTTGACAGATGGAAAACACAGGTGTCCATCCCAGCACTTGAAAATAGCTTTAATGAAGAAACCTGCAGTTAACCTGTGGAGTTACTCTGAGGACACAGTTGTGCTAAGAGGAAGTGAGGGTTTGCATCCAAACCTGCTCTTTCCTTTTTCCCTCCGTTCAAGAAAGTGAGAATTCTCCTCTGGGTGCAAATCTGTGACTCAAGTGCATTTACAGTCTTCAGCTTTTCACCTGGATCTGAGAGTTCACAAAATTTGAGTTCTGGCCAATTTATGTTCCAGTCACAATGTGATAAATTTCTAAGGTTAAACTTTATTAAACTGTTTTACTGATTGCAAATCAAGGCACAGTGAGAGAATGTGAAGTCTTAGAATACTTAGAATATTTTCAAAATACGGAAAAATTACATGGATTTATTATACAGAAAGAAATCAAATAAACTCTGAAAAATCAAACTAGAACCCCAAGTTTACAAGTAGTGATTGTGCTGAGGGTATGAGAAAATGGGTCTCCCATGCACTGCAGCAGTAGAGGAACCTCTTCACAAACATTTGAATTACAATGAGAGCAAAATCAAGTTGACACATAGAAGCTGTGATTCCCTAGTGAAATGTGAGTCACAGCAAAAGCACTGGAAAAATAATTTTCCTTTCACAAATAAAAAGGTTCAGCCCAGAAAGCAGTGATAAAAATGAAGGAAATTTTCCAGTTTTAGAGAAAGTGACCAGAAGATGCAACTTATTGAAGGAGATTTTTTTCGAGTAAAGGATTTTTCACACTTTCCATAGTGTACCTTTCTTTTGTGCACACTTCTTCCTTGCACTGTCTGCCATTTTCTTCATTCAAGTCCTTAAGTCACTGCTGCAGTACTCCCTAAAAATGCTTTTACCAATTATTAATGAAGTTACAGTATTATCATAGCCTTAAACTGGCCAAAGAACTGAGCAGCTTGCCAGGGCAAAAATAGAGGTGAATCCCAGAAGGCCTTAGCAAAAGAAAGGGAAAGCACAGTCAGACTAAGTACGAAGGATGAGCTCTGCAAATCTCTCTTCTCATCACACTCTAAATGTTCATTTCTTTTAAACTGCTCCCAGATATTTCTTTGGTCTTACAATCACTGTCTGCGAGTTCCTTCTGACCTGCTGTACGACCTGGTTTGGTGAACACCTCCGGACCACCACCACTGTAATCTTGTCAGCCCAGGAAATTCCACGTGGACAGAGATAATACCTACATGTGAACACTTTCAAGATCTGGCCTTTGGGTATGGTATCAAATTGTTATATGTAATTGAAAAGGAAGCATCTTAAACAGATTCTCAGATGATAAACAAAATTTGGTACATTGTTGTTTGTTCTTATTTTCATTTCATTCATTACCAATGTGTTTGTAACTATTTGCTGATTTTTCTCTTTGCATGGTGATAGCTTTTTTGGTTGGTCTTTAAATACTGACTCATAAAGGTCCCTACTAAAAGGCTTATCCTTGACATACTTTCAACAAAAGAAATAATAGGAGAATTTTCTAACCAACTGCTATGTGAATATCCAGAATTAAAATACCCAGCAGTAGCAATGATAGAAGTAATGTGTGCAATGGATTTCCAAAGAAAAATTAAGATTTTAAAGTTTACAAATGTAATCTGTGGGATTAAAGTTTAGATTATTTATCATCCATGTTATTAAAAATGAAGAAAAGAAAATAAAAGCTTGAGGATTCATAAAATTATAAAGCCCCTCTGGCTTTTGGAAGCAGGGCCTTTTAAAAAAGAAACTTTTTTTTCCATTAAAAATATTCTTTATACATCTGATGTGGCAGACCCATGAGGTTTAATAGGCCATTTAAGCAAGAGGATATCTCATTAAGTAAAAATGATTTCTCAAGAAGTGGTAATATTGTGCTTTAAGAAAAGAGAAAAGCAGTGGGCCACTGGCTGCATCCTTCATATTAGGAATGTCTGATTTTCCTAGCCTTAGTAGGCACGTGTTGAAATCTTACAGCACGGGTCTGTAGGGTGAATTTCACAGACTGCAGGAGACAGTGGGGAGAGAAGGCCCTGAAGATGTTCACAGCTGAGAAAACAACAAGCATTTTCGTTATGAAGAGCAGAGTAGCATAAGATAAGGAGGTGTGCAGAGCTGATAAAGGACTCGGACCTTTTATGAGCAGTATGTGATAGAGCTGCTCCTGCAGTAGTTCCTGTGTTGAAGAAACCTGGATGCAGTGGATGAGCAGCAGATCACATACAGAATTAGGGCTGTCAGTTACCATTCTTGTATCAGTAACAGAGTCTTGGACTTCCAAACAGCATCCATTTGCCAAAGATATATGGTATTCTGTATATGACACAGGCTTCTCTCCAGAAAAAAATGTGATCTGGTGTATTCTTACATAGTTTTGCAGAAGGTCTTCTAACCTCTCTTCCACTTTGATTTTATACAACGAACAAGGCAGACTATAATTAGCTTTAACACTGTATTTAATACATTTGCATATGAGTTCATGATAAAACTAATTTTGGTGGCATGCTTGCATGACTTTTTCCTTTAGAAATTTGACTTTTTGGACAGCCGCTGGCATTATTGGAGTGCTGATTTTGTTGAGAGAAATATCATGGCCCCGAGAATAATTATCCAGCATAGTGAGACAGAAGTATTAATGACACTAAGCCTTTCAAAGTGAATCAGTCCTCCCAACTATGAAGCTGATTTAAAAATCATAGGATTTTACCACAGATCATTCTTTGAGGAGGGACTTGGCCTTCTTATTTCTGAGCTCTTAGGATTTATGGCTTTCCACCTTTCTCTGTAGTTTTAAAATTAATTAGTTTACTTTTTTCTTTTGTTCTTTCTCTTTTTTTTTTTTTAAGATGAAAGTGGAGAGTTTCACAGAACTCTGGAAATTTAAATCCACAGATTTCATTTAATTAAATTCATTCAACTGTGGCCTGCACTGGGATCCTACCTTCTCTCCAACTCAATAAAGACCAGAATGGGCAAAACCATCTGGTTTTTATATTAGGTTTTCACTTTCTGGAATAAATCCTGGAATAAATGTCATTCTGGTCTTCAACTCCAGCTCAGCTTCCCCTGCAGTAAATGAAACAGCTCCTGCTGATTTCAGTGAGAGCTGGGACAGACTCTCACAAGCAGTGCTCTTTAGTCACTTCTCTGTATTCAGAAAACTGTTCAGTACTTTGTGACGGTTCCAAACCCATTTTGAATATGGGGAACATATTTAAAGAGGAACTTTAATGTTAAATCAAACCAGGCCCACAAAAGTGCCTCAAATAATTTCCTTTTAGGTCAATAAGAACTTTCCACTGACTTCACTGGGAATTGAATCAAGACAGAAAAATCAAAGCCATAAATTTAAAATCTGAATATAATTAAATAAAACTGATAGCCTTTAAAAGAGGTAATAAGCTCCATACATTGCCAAGCCAAAATTCAGAGGCCACGTGTACAGTGATACAAAAAACGAGGCAGAGTGCATCTAAGTGTGTGTGAGTTGCTTTTATGCTGATAGCATAAGTGAGTAGATTCAACCATAGCAGCAAATCAAATTATCCAATATATTTTTTAGCTATATAATGTGTAAAACATACTAGATGCATCTTTTGTCCAAGTTATTGCTGCAAGCAAAATTTTTCTGAAAGTCCTCTGGAAATAGCTTTGGATGCAGTTTGTATCAGCACATTCAATCAAAAATTCCTCAAAGCAGGACTTGTGTGATGTCAGTAATAGATGTGTCCATCAGGGCCTGCAAAAACTCTACACAAATGACATTTATCAAGACTGGATTCTGTTAATGACAGTGCATAGGACTGCATTTGGCAAGCAGTTCAGGTAAAATGTAGTCATTGTGCACTGGAAGTTTGTCTGCTTTTTCCTACTGTCACTAAGATATGCCCACAACTTTCCCCATCTCAGTCCTGACATGCTTTTGTGTTTCTGGTGTCCTTCCTGTGGAACAGTCACTGCTGATGATAACAGCAATACCCTATGGTACCAGAGGAGGTCGAGCGACCCCAGTCCACAAAAAAAAAAAGAGAAAAGAGAAACTGCTGCCACCACAATCTGACACTACTTTGTGTGGTGATAGGTGCCAGCATTGCTGCTATCATTTTGCCAAAGTACTTGTCTGAGTACCAATAAAATGTCTGCATGTGATCAGGGAAGACAAATATGTCATCAATAATTCTGGGGGATTCATTATAGAAGCAATGAATAATGTTTCAATTTTGAGTCTCTGGCTTTTCTCACATTTCACTTTCTTCAAAGCTTTGTATTGGAGCAGGCTGTGTCTGCTAAACCTTCATTGTTCTGTGGGAGAGCTGTGAGTTTCAGTTAGTATTGCAAATGTTTATTTGGGTCTGAAACTGTTAATGAAAGTTTTGCAATGACTCAGGAAAGCTCTGACTATGATTCATCAAACCTGTACCGAAAATTCTTCCCAGAGCAGGTGTCCCAGACTGAGAATGCACTGTCCTGTGCTCTCACACGCTGTATTGACAGGCTTTGAGATGTGATGAATTCTCTCAGCAGAATTCTGGAGTCTTTTAACTACAATGACTTTCAAAGTGACAAGATGCAACTGAGATCTTAATCTTGGAGTAGTTATTCATGCATTAATATACACCTTAGTGTATTCTTAGTTGTTTCTTCCTGAAATTTATCCTCCAGATTACTATTTCTCCTTCCTTCTTGCCTAGCCATGTCTTACACTCAGAATATAATGTTTTTCATGACTCATATTCCAGGAAAAATGCCATTCATCCTAATAAGTGAAACAGAGTAAATTTCCCTCCTATTAATTGTTCAGATCATTTTCTGTACTTTCAAATAAATCTTACTGTTCTTCTAGCTATCTTCGAGCCGAGCACCTCATCACACTTTGCAGTTTCATGGATTAGACCTTGTGACTTCACTAAGAAGCATGGAAATACTAAGATATGTTTTTTTCAGTTGAAAAATTCAGATATGAGTAGTGTATAAAAAATTTTAATGGCTATAAACTGGTAAATGGATGGTGATCTGGTTAAGTATTTCTTTATTCCTTAGCTCCTTAGCCTGAGCTTAACTCATACTTACTTGGTGCATAAACAGAGTTTCTTAGGTGAACATGGGTATAAAAGTCACACTTGTGGAAGTGAAAATTCTGGCATGGTATCACATAACCAGTTTAAGTTGGGAAGCAAAGTTAGGAAACACAGTTCTGACACCCAGGGCCATTCTAATGATCTATAATAGTACTGTATTGTAGGTTGGGAACACTGTTGTGGTCTGTATCACAAACTGACTTTATTTCTGTAAGCTGCTTGCCAACTCTAGACAATGAACATTCTTTTCACAGCTTGCTCATAGATGTACTCACCAGTTCATCCCTCTTGAGCCTAAACATCAGTCTGAGAGCAGTAGCTGTTTACCTCAGTCATTCCTGATAGCTTTTGAAGAATTATGATGGATCTATTTCTAATCTCATACTGGGAGTGGTGTAGTTGACCTGTGAATTATGTACTATTCAGGTATGTCTAGTGGATCTGTTGCAATTTTTTCTCTTCTCTCCTCTCACCTCACATTAAAAAGGATAAATAAAACCAATTTATTTGATGTTTTGCTTGCTACTGGGAAAGTTTTGCTTATTGAGCATTGCAGGTCATTTATCTGCAGTATCATTTAGTTTGAAGACTTCTGGCTTTGGGCTTGAGTTAATGCTGTGTAGGTGCTTTTGCAAGGACACCTAGAAATTTAAGTTAGCCTTTTGAAGCTATTCACTCTTTAACAGATGATCTACAATGACAATGTCAGGAAACAAGGCTCTGGCTGTGAAGGAGTGCTCAAGGGCAGGACTGCTCAACATCTGGGCAACAAGGCTGCATTTGGCCCACAAATGCATTGATATGCTCCAGCTTGTGCACATCCCCAGTCATGTGAATTGTAGTCCTGAGTCAGTAGGGCTCGCCTGGGTACTCAAGACTTCCCTGGATTTTGGGGAATGATGTTGCAGCAATCAGTTGCACAGACAGGCATGACATGACACTAGCTGGTTCTCCGAACTGGGTTTTTAAACAAAGTCCTTATTTCTTACATTAGATCCCTAATGAGTGGGTAAGACATTCATCTCCTGTCACTGGGCATCTCTTTTTTTTTTTTTTTTTAAATTAATCTAACTTTGCAAAATGCAACTGAGTCAAAATGAGATTGAAATGACCTCACCCTAACTAGCAGATCTACACACACAGATGCATTAGAAATGACACAGTCCACCCAGTGGGCATATGAAGTGTACTAATCTGCAGAGAAACTGCACAGGGGGTCATGGACTTACATAAGTTTCATAAGCAAAGCAAATCAAATTCCTGAAATATTCCACTGCAAACTGTTTTCCAATTTTTAATGGCAATTGTGAGTCTACTCTAAACTTTCTTAGTGTCTCCACACTGAAATTAGTGGAGATCAATCACACAAATGTCAAATAGGCCCCTTCACTTTTGATTTATAAGTACATTTATGGATTGCATAGTGCTCTTGGCTGCAGAATCAGAGCAGAGGCTGACTGCGCAGCAGACAATCCACCTTACTCATTGCCAAATCCTTTCCAATGTCACATTTTCACGAGAGCTTTCCCAGCCTTCACAATTTGTCTGAATATGAGGGTTATGCTTTCATCCTAGATGTAAAACTTTATGTTTGATTATGTCTTCTGTGTCCAGTTGACCATGCCAGCCAGATTATTCTGTATTATTGATCTGTCTTCATTCTTCATAACCCCTTAGACATTGTTAAATCTCCAAACGCCATCATCCATTAGGCAGAGATACATTGTTGTTTCCTCTTTGGAATGTTTGTCCCCAGCACAGCTTCTGTACATGAGTTTGTTGAGGCAGCATAGTTCTGGTAAATACAAGATGTACAAACACCAGAGACAAGGTGCCTTCTCAGCCCCAGTTTGCTCAGCCTGCTTTGTGCTGGGCTGCAGCACATGGTTCCTGTGTCCTGGGGGCTGGGTCAGCCTCCTGGTGAGAGGTGCCCGTGGTCCTGCACCCAGGAGGAGCTTCCTTTCTTTACGTACACGGTACTGCCACAAAGCACACAGAGACAGCACTGTGTGGGCATCACAGCCTGGTTTCCAGGGAACAATTTTACATCAAGTGTGGATCCAAGGATCCTTGATAACGGCTTGGATCAGTAGGCTTTAAGAAATGGTACTTTTCTCCACTGAGAAGATAGCCTCTTTGTCCAGTTACATTGATATCTATGAGAGGGTCCTTAGGAAAATCCTTCTGAATGCAGGATCGGGATCTAGCACCTGTACTGACAGAGAACTGGGCACTTTCCCCAAGACTCTGATAATTCCACACTTCTTGCACATCCTTGGCAGACAGACATTCCTCTTCCCCAAAACTCTGATTGAGTGCAAACAGGAAAATCTGAACTGGAAAAATTGAATAGTGTCAACAACTTGAAACAAGAGAGTATTAGAATAGAAATGCTACTGAGGTAGCAAATATTCCTTCTCTTTTTGACCTTCCTTGCTGTTAATTTAATAACTGTCTTCCTGCAAACTATCAGTATTGTAGTCTCACATTTAACAGTTTCATACAGCCTCAAGAAAGTATGATACTGGCCTAAAAAATGGCTACAGATTTTTCCCCAAATATTGCTGTAAAGCAGTATGCAGAGGATATTATGCATTTCTGATTTATAGTGGGGGTAATTTGTTTCTCATTTCTGAGAGTTTGGTTGTATACTGAGACCAGTAAGAGTATTGAATGAGCAAATATAAAATTTTCTATCCAAGAAAACACTAGGTCCATGCTGATAACACCCCTATATTGAAACTTCATGTCTGAATTGCTGTTCTCTCTGGGGACTCCAACAATAATTTAGCTGTGACTTGGGTTACTTGGGTTAGTATCCTCTTGTACAGAATTTTTTTCACCATCTCTTCCTTGGTAATGAGACATTCTAAGAATAGGTTTTGAACTAATTCACAGAACTACAGAATGACCGAACTACTTCAGTACTGCCAGTAAATTGAGTATTTTCATTGCTTTTCTTTATGTATGAACCCTTGGCACCATCTAGTGTTTGAAAATGCAGATCAACTCTCAACCCCTGAGTACAGAACATCACTACGAAGAGCTTTCAGCCAAAATAAGAGCTAACAGTGCTCTGAACCATCACCTAATTATTTCACACAACTGTGTTTTTCCAGTTACCAAATACAAATATAGCAGATCAGGATACAGAAAAGACTTTCTGTGCTTGTGATTTCCAGTCCCTAGTCTCTCCCATTATGTTACACTGGAGCTAGTAGATGAAGTCAGTGTCAGAAAAGGACCTCTGTGTGCCCACTAGTGGCAAATGCACAGTACTCTTCATGGAGGTAAGTACCATGTCAGATAAATCTTCAAGCACAGACTGGAAGGAGAAAATTATCTTCTGCTCTAGATCAGAGCCGTTCTGCAGCTTCTGACCCAACCAGAACAGTGCTTTGAATTACACTTTTAGCTGCTAATTATCCCTCTTTCAAGGGATTGATATTTACCTTCTAGTTCTTGCATGAAGTTTGGCAGATACAGAACCAAAGTTACATATAAAGGTATGTATTAGTACATGTACTACTCTGCAAAAATCTGTCAGCAAAACCTTTCTGTTAACTGTTTGTGTTTCATGAGTTTGCTACCAAAGTATGTGTTTTTGCAAGATGAGTAAAGCATGTATTGTTTTAGCATAGAATTCTATGGCTGCTAACAAAGCTGAGACACCACAGCCTCTGATTTCTGGTACCTCGGGGCCATTACTTGCAGCAGCTGAGTGAAAAGATCTGTGTGAAATGTACAGCGTGGCTAGCCAAGTGTGAAGGAGAAAAATTGCTGTGACAGCAAATTGCACTTCCTTCTACATGCTGTGAGAAAATGTGGGCAGGCAAAAAAAAATAACATCCCTTTGTCAGTTTATGCCAGGCCAATGAAAGCCGGAGAGAGGAGATACAATTTTTAACTGATAGCTTTGTCTTGTTCTTGTGACTCCATGAATGTGACCCAGCTGCTGATTATTGAGGTATTGCCAGGAATGGCTGGGATAAGACAGTCTGCTATAGATAACTAGAGCTAGAGGCAGAGGATGTGTGGAAGACAGAAAACAGAGACGATATTCAGCATTTAAACGAAATTTTATGGATTCTCATACATATAGTGAATTTTTTTATGCGTGGAACAGAACTTTTTTCTGGAAAAGTAATCAGCTTGACTAGAGAGTCTCGCCCATCATTAAGGAAATAATTGTGATTGTGTTTTCATGCCTGTCAAATAATTTGACACCTGGCCTTAGGCTGACCTAGTCACTCCCTCACTGATCAATGGAGACAGGCAGCGCATTCAGGAGATGATTCATACCTCGTGTCTAATACATTTATTTTGGAATGGGTGAATCCAGGGCTTGAAAGGTAGTTCTTTTTTTCCCAAACTACAAAAGAAACCAAAAGGGGCTTACACATGACACCAGTTTTAGATGTTAGGTGAGCTGAACCCTCTACTAATTTGGAGGTGGAAGCAAGGTGAGAAGCCCCTTGAAGAAAAGCAAACCAAAAGTGCCAACTCCCTCCTCTGGTCATTCTTCAGCACACTGAGGGCAAAAGGAATAGGTATGACAGTCTTGAGACCCTGACCTGTAAGTATGTCAACTGACCTGCATGTTCTTGACATCTCTGTTCCCTACTGCCCTCTACCCATGGACTCCATTTACTTTTGTTTCAGTCCATTTTTATTGTATTAAATGATCTAATGAATACAAGGATCTACTCATAAAACCAGGGGCAGGAACAAGCCTTTCTCTGGGACTGATTGCACCCAGGTCCCTGTGCAAACTATTTGACAGCATTATCCTTGAGCTGTGTCTAGTTGGGTTGTGGCTGGTAGATACAGGCCCTGAGGCCCTTTTCCCTCACAGCTGTCACAGCATGATGTGATCTACACTGTGATCCACCCTCATCTGTCCCTCAGAGTCAGCTCAAGACCCTTAGCAGGGCTTGCTGCAGCCCTCTCTGCAATGAAGCACTCTCGGTTACGTGGGTCACAAGCTGAGCACGAGGCACTGATGCGGCAGGATTGCAAAACCAACAAGGTTCTGGGAAGTTTTAATAACAGGACCACACATAAGCCAAAGAAGATCATTTTTGGGGTCTGTTTGGCACTGTGTTTTTCTTCCACATCTGGAATAGAGAGTCCTGTTTTGGGCACTGTGTTTTTAAAGGAGTGAAGAACTAGAGAGAGCTTAGGGAAAAGTTGACAGGCAGTTCAGAAACCCTGAGCTGTGAGAAAGGATAGAAGGAATTTAGGCTGAAAAAGAAAATGAAACTGAGAAAAGGGAGATTATACAAATCTGCTGAGTATGTTTTCAGTTTTCATGAAGCTGATTCAACTGGCTTTGTAGTACTGCAGGTACAAAGTTAAGAAATAATTACCTTAGTTTGTAACCAGATTTGGATTAGAAATTAGAAAAAATGTCAGGTTAGAAGGGCAGTAAAGTAGCATGAGGGAATGCTGCTTGTGATTACTGCAGAATCACCTTAACTGGCAGCTGTTAAAAAATAAGTATCTGTCAGGAATAGTGTGATAAACATTATTCTGTGCTGATGCTGGAGAACGGAGTAAATGATACCAGGAAATCCCTTCCAGCTATAGATCTCTAGTCTTGTTAATACTGTCAAACTTCAGGAAAACCTGTATTTACTTTGCTCAGAATGAGTGACAGCTATACATGACCTTTTCCATCAATTTAACAATATGCCTACCTTTTTTTTCCTCCCTAGAGCTGGCATGCCTTGGCTGCCTCTGGATGTACAAATTGCAGTGGTGGTAGGAAGCCCCTTGTGCCTGACTATTTGGACAATGACCATGCTGCCTCTGTGCATCCATTTCTCACTTCTGTCCCAGATCACTGCACTCATTCTCATCAGAACAAAGGTAATTGGAGCTAATTCAGAACTGTGCACTTGTACTCTCTTTTGTGTCATACACAGATCATGGCATGGGGTTTAATCACTGTATTGCTTTGTCTCAGTAAAGAGACAGTAAGGACCAAATGCAGTTAGCCTATTTAAATGTTTGTATCATATGTATTTTTAAAGTACAGACCGATATAGAATGTAGGGTCCTGTGAAAGATACATTCCTCACTGAGCTATGTGTGCCATATAGGAAGCACAGGGGCAGGAGTTTATTGTAAAGTGATTAAGAAGTTCATTAGCTGCCCAGAAATCTGAAAGACAAAAATTACCTTTTTCTATCTGATGCAGAAACAGAAGAGAGGAGCAGGGGGGAAGTTACTAATGTTGGGTGTCCATTAGCAAGAGGAAGATGCAATGGAGCCTTAAGAATTTAGCATTTCATAAGTTCCAATTTATTTGCTTAACACAGCTCTTTTCTAGAGAGACCATGCCTCCAACGCAGAGTGTATATATCAGAATTCATTATTACAGGGATCTCGTATCTCACCTCCTGAGATGTTTATAATTGTCAGTCATCCTGCAGATTTTACAGATAAGAAAACGAGAACAGTTTATTGCCTTACTGTGTCTTGAAGGTTTTGTGTGCCTACACTCATTAAACAATGACCTTGTCAGATAAGAGCTGAACAAAGGAGGATAACATAGCAGTTCTAGCAGTCCTGCTGTATGGTATTTTAAACAGTAAGCTGTAATATTTAATAAACCAAATAAACAGACTTCCAACTGGCAGGAGAGATAAGTAATGGAATAGCTAGAAGTACATCTGGTAGGATAGTTCCTTCTCTTTCTGTCATCTGTAAGGAATGTTCCCAAGACAATAAACATAGGATTCAAATGGAAAAATGGTAATTGTTTTCCAATCCTGTCATCAGGAAGCTGAGGACAGAGCAAAGTACTTAACTCCTTTTACCACAACCACAGGCGTCTGTAGCATTCCCTGCACCCCTCACAGACTGTTTGCCTAGTGTTTGCATTCAGAGAATTTAACACTTTAGGATAGGTACATGGACTGTACAGGCAACCTGAATGCTCATGAGTGTAAAAAAATAATACAGAATTATTACATAGGGTTGACTGTAGCTGCATGTTACATTCTATGCCCTTTATTTCAAGTTGACCACTCAACAAGATTACAGCTGGCAAAAAATTAGGACGAGAGGGATGAACTCAAAGTTTGGGAGTAACTTTCCAGCTACAGTAGTTCAGATTCTGGCAAATTCCATCAAATATTTCAAGGAAAGAGAAACTCCTTCCTGAAGCACACACTGTGGAAACACTTAGGTTCAGTTGCCTAATCAGAAGCATCTGTTGTCTTCTTACACACTAAACAGACTCCAGCTGCTTCTGCAAAAGGGCTTAGAACACCTGTAAGTCACTCAGAATTTTCTTTTTTTTCAATTTCATTTCATTTCATTCCTTGATTTCTTGTTTCATGAAGAATTTTAATTTCATGAAATGACATGAAATCTTGAGATTTCGATGAGTATCCTTTCACTAAGTTTCAGTTTATTTCAGTCCATTCCATTCCATTCCATTCCATTCCATTCCATTCCATTCCATTCCATTCCATTCCATTCCATTCACTTCTTGTAAGAATTTTCTTTTTTTTCAGTTTCATTTAATTTCCTTTCCTGTCTTTTCATTCCACTTCCACATTGATTTCTCCTTTCATTTCATTTCATGAAATTAAAATTCTTCATTTCATTTTCTTTCCTGAAATGAAATCTCAATATTTTCATGAGTATCAGTTCATTAAGGTTAGGGTCATTACACTGCACTTCATTCCATCTCAAAAAAATAACTTCTAAGAATTTTCTTTTTTTTTCCATTTCCATTCCATTCCATTCAATTCCATTCCATTTCCTCTCCTTTCTTTTCATTTCACTTCATTCCTTCTTTTCTCATCTCATTTCCTTTCATAAATAAAGAATTCTCATGAAAAAAGACATGAAATTTTGAGATTTTCATGAGTATCATTTCATAAAGGTTTGGGTCATTTCACTAAACTTCCATTTATTCAATTGCATTGCATTGTTTTGATTTCAGAATTTTGTTTTTTTTCAGTTTAATTTAATTACATTCTATTTTCTTTCTTCCCTTTTTATTTAATTTCATTAATTGATTTCTCATTTCATTTCCTTTTATGAAAATGCTTTTTTGTATGAAAGGAAATTATATCTCAAGATTACCATGAGTATCATTTCATTAAGTTTCTGTTCATTTCACTGCAGTTCAGTTAATTCCTTCCATTTAATTGTTTTCACTTAATTCCAGAAATTTCTTTTTTTCACACTAACCTTTAAACAAGGCTGGGGCTACAGCTGAGATGCCCAGCCCCATGCAAGGCCCTTATCTGAAAAGTATGGAGGAAGCATTGTTATTAAAAAAAAGGCAAATCTCTAAGGAGAGACAAGGTAAATAATTATCTTAACAATGAGCTTTATTTCAAAAAAATACAGTGGCCTGAGAAACAATTTCATATGATGTCATTCTAAATCTTGAAACCACATTACAAGACTGTAAAGCTGGCATTTAACTGTAGTGGCTCTGTAACACTAAGATGAATTTATTTGAAGAAATATTAGAAGTGCCAGGACAATTAAAGTAGTTACAATGCTTGCTACTCTCTTGCTAAGCCCCATAGTCCTCCCCGCTGACTTTTTCTCCGACATAAATGTTAGCAATAATAGAGGCCAATATCACCTTACAAAGCTGTAAGATCATATATCATCAGAAATGGGAATTCTTTTCCAATGAAAATAGAAAAAGATTTTCACATTCTCAAATGTCTTAGCTTTTGGCATGTGGAGTAAAACCAACCCTTTTTGAAAAATAAAGCATTATTTTATGGAAAACTTATGCTCCTTCAGAGCCTAGCAGCTATAAAAAGATACTTTCTTTAAATCATTGCAACTCTTAAAAATAATAATGCAACTCGTATGTTTTCTAAACCAAATTTAATTAGTTTTTGTTAATATCTCAACAAAAGGACTAAGTCTTTCTAGCAAGCAAACATATGATAGGAGAACCCACAACTTTTTTTTCAGCGTTTCTCCACTGTGGATGAGAGCAGTCAATAAGAGCTGAAAAACATTCCAGAGGTAGAAAAATGTGTTGTGACAGAATGAGTGGCACATGTGAGTCCTGCAGCCACAGTGTCAGTGCTGTTACAGTGCTGTTACAGTACTGCTCTGTCAGAAGGAGAAGGTAATTACTACACAAAAAATAAAAGGTATCAGATGTGTTCGAATTACAGATTAATTCTATGGAAAACCTTTACCTTAAAAAAATAGAAAGCAAAGCTTGCAGATCTTGGGAAAGAATTTGAAGGTCATTTAAGCCTCTCTAACTCTGCTTTTTGTGCACATGGCCATAATTCTGTTCCTCCTGTGCAAGAGGACTCCTCAAGAACTTGGGCTTTTTCTGTATGTCTCTTAATCACTTCATTTATTCATAAGCCCTGCAGCCAGAAAGAGTCATTGCAGATCATCTTGTCTTATTCTGGCATGGTAGAGGCAGCTGGATTTCACTAATCAAGCCCACCACTTCCAGTAGAACGACACCCAACCTGGCTTTTGAAATGGCATATGCCAAGGGATCCACAGGCCAGCCTTCTCCAGTTTCCCTGAAACCCTCAAGGCAAACCCAAGGGCTCTGGCCCCACAGAAGAAGGAAGTTTACTTGTGTGGAGTGGATGGGAAGTATTCTCTGAGTGAATTCTCACTGAAGGGAAGCTCCATTTATTGGGACAGGATTTTTTTAACTTACATGCAGAAGCCTGGAAAGAAATCTACTGAGTTGGATAAGAGTAGACTATTGAAAATCCAAAGAGAATGAAAACTCCTTTTCAAACTTTTCAATTTTGACAATATTTACTGCAGATCACAGAAGATGCGTCAGCAAACCAGGTATTTTTTTTCTGCCAGAGAATCTCAAATCACACAGCAGTGCTAAATGAATAGAAAATAAGAAGAATAAATTCTGTGTCCATTTCTTGGCTCACTTCATTGTAAAAAGCACTTGAGCCATATTACAGAAAGCACCCTGAGCAGATTATGAATCTGCCAAATTTTAGGCCTAAGAAAGGGGATAAAGGTTAAGAGACATCTACAGCTAATCCTTCATATCAGAGTGAGTGTGATTGCTGCACCAGTAGGTATCAACTTGCTTCAATAGCACCTTAATTCTGTACTTAATTCTGTACTTTTCTGTGGGAAAGGACGGCCAAGACAGTCAAAGAGATTTCAAATGCATTCAAATTTGAAGGGAAAATTTAAAAAACCAATTGTCTTTCTTTTATGGTGTAATGAATTTCTGCAGTATTTTGTGAAACACCTTAATTTATCAATGTAAATTCAGAGCACACTTTAAAAAGATCTGATAACTTTGTAACCATTCTGAAAGTGAAGTTTAAACACTAATAGGAATTAACATCCTCCTGACAATAAGAGAACTGTGCTGCAGGCTACACATTAAAGCAAAAATTTTGTTCTCAAAACTAAGGCACCACAACTCCAGAGCAGTCAGCAGAGATCTCTGGAGAGATCTCTGGATCTACTGTGAAAAAGAGGACAGAGCCTGGTCCTGAATCAGTTCATTACTTTGGGCTCTGCATGTGCAGAAATCATAAAGAGGAGCCTTTAGCTGACTTTAATTGAACACTTGATAAAGAGGCAAGTCTGTTCTATACCACTTACATTTGTAAGGGAAAAGAATAACAGAAAGAAAATGATCTTATGGAAAGACAAGTGAAGTTATATAGAAATCCACATTAGTGCTATTAAATAAAAATATTTAAACTTATTGAGACATGAAACTGCATAAATACTGGAGCAGGGTGAAAGGCATTCCACTACCATGAAGGAGTTACAGAGATTTCAGAAAACAACTGCACAGTTGTGAAAGTTCATATCTAAACTTGCTATCTTGATACTGTCCATCACAAATATACAGCAAGTATTGGGAGGACAAAAAAGGAATCCATTACAAGCATTATTCCTGTTTTCTGAAAAAGTTATCTCTGCTGTGACATAATCAGCTAACTTTCAGTGTTTGATATCTTTAAATCAGAATGAGGAGCTAATGCAATCCACCAAGAAACTCAGCTTCCAGCAACTCACTACCAAAACTGGAAAAAAAAAAAAAAAAGGAAAATACAGAGTTAAACTGAAACACTGACAAAACTGAGTTCCCAGTAATATGAAAAAAGAGAGCTAAAGTGATATTCCAGATGGAGATTATTTGGATTTACAGCAGTGAACTGTGTAAAACTAAAGAAATGGTAATAAAGAATGAAAATCAATCTGACTGTTAAACAGAAGGGATAAGAAACAGTGCCACTGAGAGACGGGTGTGTTAGTCAGCAATGGGAAACGGGATATCTTTGCAATAGATTGGCTCCAGAGCTGACAATCCTGCAACATGCCAGCTCTTTTGAAAGCAAAACCAGCAACTCCTATTAAATACCAGATAATCTGTAGTGAGTTATGAAAACGACTTGCCCATGCACTATTACTTTACAACAGGGAACAGAGAAGGAGTGAAATAACTCTCTCCATCCCTCCTGTGCTCCATAGGCTGGGTTTGCAGTACTGGCTCTGGAAATCTCCTGCTTTAGCAGTGGAGGCTGACAGAGGACCTCATGCTTCAGGGAGGTGGATGCTGCAGCACCTCTGCAGCTGAGCCCTAAACCCTGAAGCTCAGTGACAGGATCCAGTGCACATTCACCAATTTCCTCTTCACTCTTAAAGGTGCTGAATTAAGGAATAAAGAAGATATCTGGGGTGAGACTCTTTCAAATGGACTCCCTGCTGCCATCACAACTGTAAGTCATGGTCTCAGTGCAGATCAGACAGCCTCTCTCCCACTGGGAGAGCAGCAGCAGTTGGAAAGAGGATCCCAGGCACTGACCTGCCATACTCAAGGGGATCAAGGTATCTGAACCTTTCTTAAGGCTGGAAGAGTAAATTACAGATGTATTTTATTTCAGTGTGATGTTAGGCTACAGATGACATCGGCACTTACAGGCTCTGCACAGCTCAGTTTCCAGTTTGCTCTCACTCTTATCTGGTATCTTTATCAGAGACCACCTCCACCTTGCACAGCTCCAGCTGAATTTTCCACTGCACTCACAGACAGCCCTTGGCCATGTTATATATTTAACCTGGGGTGTGGCGCAACCTTTTCCCTGCTAAGGACTGAAAGCCTTCTGATCACCTTTGACAGGTCACAACTTGACACACATTTTTACATTATCCAATAGTAACCAGAAAAATAAATAAAAAGTGTTGGCAAGCAGCCTGAAATAAAATCACAATTCACATTGAGACTTGACTCCAATCTCACCTTCCCTTGTTGTTTCTTTCTGTCTCCTTCAGCATTTAAAAATCTTATTCTTCCTTGAAGCAGTCATTTAAGGCTGAGATCAAGGAGTAAAAGCTAAAGCCCTCAAATGCCTTCTTTTCACTCACTGTCTAGAGATGTACAGCAACAGCTGGGAGGGGCCTTGTCCTTCTGGACACAACCCACAGTCCTGAATTCCAAAACTCGACTTCTGCTATTTCTGCAGAAATTTGCCAGCCCATTGCTGTTGTTTGCTGCTTCTGTTTTAGTTCATTCACCCACTTTTCACTCTTCCTGTGCATCCTGGTTTTTACTCCCACCCTCCTCTCTCCAGCTTTCTTCCTATACTGTTGCTCCTTCCTTTCTTCACCTTCATAAAACTCCATGTCTTGCTGCATCAACCTCTAACACCCAACACCAATATCTTCTAGAAGAGTGTTTTGACCTCTCCCTTCATGCTGATGTGCACACACCCATTATGTGACTCTTATTTATGAAATACATGCTTCATATAGCAGTAAATGGTTAGTTATCTTCCTTCATCAGATTGAGTGGGGAGATAATTTATTCACACAGGTCTCTGGGAAGAACTTGTATTGGAGCAGTGGTTGGTTCCATACTCTGTTTTTGCTTGGTACCATTTTCAGGATCATCCGTGAAAGAAAGGACAAATTAGACCAGTTCTGTCTCACAGGTAAAAGTGGCAAAGGGTAATTAAAAAAAAAAAATGGGGAAAAAAAGAAGAAAAAAAAAAGAAACCAACCTGTATAGGAATTCCTCCTTGAGCGGGGACACGGACTGACTCTGCAGAGGTTGGACAATCCAGCCTTGTCCAAACTGCGGCCTAACTGGGGCCTGCAGAGGCCTGTAAAGGCCTGAGTCTGTGACACAGCTGAAAATAGTCTAATCTATGTTTCTGCAAAATACCAATTTTAGAGTGTTTTAGAGACAGGTTAAAATAATGGGCCAATTAGGCAGAGTCTTAGTCAGGACTGGAATGTAAACTATTTTATCATATATAAGAAATGTGTACAACAACATAAAGGGGATTTTGCCATTTTAACTGTATCAGTGTAGGCGTCTTCCTCCTTTTCCCTCTCTTTTCCAGCTCCTCATTAAGGTACCCTGCTTCTCCAATCAACCCACCAACAAAACAAACCATGCAAAGGAAAGCAGTCAAGAAAAGTCCTCCAGACAGAATCGCGGTTAAAGGCTTAGCAGTCAGAACAGTATCAGAGAGCAGAACTTTATATGACAAATATCACATCATATGTGGGAAAAATGTGAAGCCAGATGTCACTGAATCTTCAGAAATCACATGTGTTGGCTCCCCTGTACACCTCCTAGGGGAAGGAAGTACTTGTATTTAAAGCCTTTCTATATTGTTTCTTAAGTTATCCTTATTGCTTGACAGTGGAAAAGTGATCTACACCTGTTACATCTAAATCTCTTACTCTATTGGAAGTATACCAGAGCAGAACATCTATCTGACATTTTAAATTAATGAGACAGTTGTGTACTGTCTTTAACTGTGCCACTGTCAATCAGCTTAATTTTGTTTAATACACTGTGCTCACAAAATGTGTGAAATGTTTTCTAGATAAAATGGGAGTGTAATCCTGACCTTTAAAAGAGGGTAAAATTTAGATAGTTAATTCTCACTCTTGGCATATTTTGCTGCTAAGACATATTTAGCACAGTCTTAAAATTGAAACTCTTAGCAGAGCTAACATAGAATGGAAAGTCAAAGTCAGTAAGAATGTCCCTAAATTAAACTGTATCAGTCTTTCCCACAGTTCCTGTGAGATGTTCCAAATGGATGGCAGTCAGATGGTAATTATAAATCACTGCTTTCAGTTTTCTAACTTGAGCATGATCCAAGATAGACAGTGAACACCTCTGAAATAGCTTATACTGTCACCTCAGACTTCAGGAAGATGTTAGGTTTGCTGTCGTTCTGTAGGACTTAGATGGCAAAATCTGAAAAGTGTCTTCGCACATCAGGTTTTTTCACCTTTTTGCAATTTGAGAAGGTGTTGGGCAGCATCAGAGACTCTGGAATAATCTTCTGTGAACTCAGGAAGATGGTACTATACTGTGTCATTCTCAAATCACATTTGAATTTTTTTTTCTGGAACAGGACTAGAAACTTTCTTAAAAATGAAAGTTATTGGCATTCATGGTGGGGAGTGGGGGGCATCCTGCTGAGTGGATTTTAGACAATTTTTTTGATCAAATTCTATCTGTCACTAACTCACAGAAATACATTAATAGTGCTCAAAGGATCATGTATTGCACTCTTGATGAGTGAAAAATATAGACTGGGTAAATTTCCTACTTGCAGTTTCCTCTTCCACAGCTTGCAGGACCCTGTGAAATATTCCAGCAAATTCAGGCTGCAGTAATACTAGAACAGCTATAGAAAGTGTTGGATACACAAAAACAGAGCAATGGACAGTAGGGGCTCATACAAAAGGAAGCTTGAGAACACATAAATATATTTCAAACAAAAGTTCTGAACCTGGTGAAATTTGTGCAGAGGCTTAACATTTTACTTAGTGACTAACTCTATTTAAATCAAAGAGGCTCTTCACAGCATGTAAAACTTGACACATACACAAGGCTTTGCAGGATGAGGGCCAAATATTTTTTTAAGAGTGTGACTTTCTTGGAGACATTCCAGAGGAAAAAACCATGTGGAGCTCTCTATAAAATTGTTGGCACAATTCTGCTTATTAAATAGACGTGAATTCACTCAAACAAAATAAGGTCTAGACATTTATATCAAGTATGTGGAAGTTTGTGCCTATTCCTAAGTTTAAAAAAAAAAAAGTGATAATGCTTCTAGATTTGTATGTTGGGTTAAATTCTTGTGAATATTAATTTAGAGTTTTATAAGCTTCCCTCTCTCTTACCTATTTTAGTATCTTACCTGTAGTTCTCCTATCTAGCTAAGTTTGCTCTTTGAGCCAGTAAATTGCTGTGAGTTTCAAGCTGACGGCATAGAAAATAATTTCTATTATTTACTTTATTATCTTAGATGTGGCAAGACAAAAAACTTCCTATCTTACCTCAAGTTAATTCCATGCTGAGACAAGAATTTATTGTTCAGTTTGCAACTTGTGTATTGAAGAGCAATATATTCATTTTAGGAACAGAGTCTAATTTTAGATCCATACTGAAGGTGTGATGAAAAGGTGAATGCTGGGAGTGTCAGTAGGACTTTTCAAGAGCAAGCCCAATATAGTTCTTGAACTATATAATGATTGTGAGATGAAAGAAATCATAGAATAGACTTTACTGATTTAAGTGGAACCTGTTACATACCTGAAATTATTTACCCTCTAGTTGCTATCATGGGCATGACCTCAAACTACTTCAGATAAATGTGTCAACATTATAGCTCTTCAAGAAAATAGAAATAGTCATTTGGCCCACTGGGTGCTGGACTGCTGGTGGGTAGCTGCTGCCAGCACTTTAAATAAGAGGTTTGGGGAGACACGTGGAACATCTGGCAACAGCAGCTACTTTTTTTTAATCACAGAGGCCACAGGTCACATTGTACCACAGCTCACAAAATCACTGGCACATTTAGCAAAGCATGTTTACTTGACCTCAAGGTGTCTTGAGGTCAGATTCAAAAACTTCTGCAGATGTAGACAGGAACCCAGCAGGATCTTCACAAGCCCCCAAGTGCTTGCTTCCAGTTGGTTTCTCACTAGGACTGCCTTTGTACGAATACTTTAAAACCAGTTCAAAATATGGCATTAGGTGTCTTAAGGCACCCTGCTTCAGGCTGCAGACAGCCAGATGCTGCCTTTTGGATAATGGTTTTCAACTACAGTTAGGGCAGCTGTCCCATATCCATACCAAAATCCTCTAGTCCTCCCAGTCTGGGAATGTAGGAGATCTGGATGAGTTCATTGGGAGAATTGCTGTAAGAACCAGGTACATTTTAGTGAACAGAATTGCACAGAATGTCTTGGAATCTTCTTCATCTCCTAGGGTGTGACAATCCCTGTGAGTTTTTCAACAGATATAACACCCCATAGATACAGGGAAAAGAATAATTTCTTCACCAACTGGGCTGGGCTTGATGCTTCAAAACCATCTTTGAAACAAGGATTCTTTCCCTTCTATAGGCATACTTTCCAGAGCAATTTCTGCATTCCTATTTTAAAAGTTGCACATTTTGAAGATATGGGAACACATGCTCTTTGCAAGATAATCTCCAGCTCCTTCCCCACTCTATACTGTCACACGGCTCAGAACCAATTTTAATGCATTGCTGCAAAGTCTGTTATAGAAATGTATATAATCTATATGATGACTTGTCTGAGAAAAAATGAGGAGTGTTGCCAAGAAAGGTAATTACATTTTCAAGCTTTCAGAGTGTTTAGAGGTAGAAGTATTGAATACAGAGTAATGTCCTTGGAAACTATACAGCAAATACAAGGATCAGCAGAGTAGCACTAGATGGCACTACAGTAATTTTCACTCAAAAAGCATAGGCCAGCTCCAGGGAATGATGGACTCTGGTCCAGCTCTGAATGGCAAGCTCAGATTTACCATCCAAATTTTTCTTGTGTGGCTTGGGGAGATTCTGAGGAATATGAGGTGTAGCAGTCCTTCCAAGGATTAAAATATAGAGCCTTCAGTTGGTTGATAAGTGATATAATATAGGTGATGAAGAGTGGAAAGCTACCTGAATGCTTTAATTTCACGAGGTGAGACCACAAGGTATGTGAAACCCTGTTATGTTCTACTGAATGCAAGGTAAGCATATCCAGATTCAGTACATCAAAAAGCATCTCACTCAAAAGCACACCAGAAGTGTTAAGGGTCATTTAGGCAATCATTGTCTCTCTGCAGGTACAAACTGCCTGCTTACAATTACAGTGGTTTGTGCTTAAAAGGGAAATTTTGACTTCCTGGACCAAAATCAACTTGATTTTGGGATAACCTCATAACTTACATTTCCTGTCACACAAAGTTAAATGCTGGCTGTTGCCAATTTTTTAAATGTTTCCCACAGGTGATAGCAAACATCAAAGCTTAACACATATTTTGTTCTTGTAACAGTCAATATAGTTTGTTATCTCTAATACCCTGATTTGAGAGCTTACTTTTAGAATTTTGCAGAGGTACAGTCTTTATATAGGAACAACCAAGTGATTCTGTAGCTTACATTATCAAATACATATAGGAGAAAATAGAGCCTGTCAAGAAAATCATACTCATTCTTGTAGGCTGAACCACTTTAAACTAAATTCACATGTTTGTGGCATTGAAAAAAACCATGGTCTATCTCACATTTGAATTCTAAAACATTGTAGAACCAGATTTATAAATTTTGAAATTCCTTTAAAAGAAATATCCAAGTGCAGAATATTCACTGGAACAGCACTACAAGTTATTTTTACGATATAATTATTTTTCTATTATGCATTTCTGTGAGTTATATTTTGCCTTCTGCTTTGCTCCAGGTTCAAATCCTCAAGGGTAATTATTATCTATTTCACTGGAATCAGTGGGAGTTAGATATTTCAAAGACAGGAAATTCTGACATTTAAATTTTAAGTCAAGTTCAACACGAATGTTTGAGTTTCTTCAAATAAATCTTGTTCTAGTCATACAGCTACATATACTTTAGGGACATTGCCAGCTAAAAGGCCATCTACTTGTCAGTCACAAACCAACAAACTACTAGTACATTCCTTTACAACAAGAATGGTCTTTATCAACAGAAACAACCTGACTGGAGACAGTACAATCACTTAGGTAAACAAGCACTGTAACCAGTAATACTTGACCATAAGCTGTGCTCTCACCCAGCCACTGTGTGCAGGTTAAACCCAATGGGCTTTCATCCCAAAGAAGGCAGAGAAAGATCGTAAGAGCATAAAGATCTAGCATTGCTCCCTTGCTTCAAACTGCCAACATTTAAAAAGCATCATTTAGTAATAAATGAGATGCCCCTTGTACTGGGATTGGACTGTTTGCCCATGCAAGGCTAAACCTGTGGTAAAGATGAGAGACACACGATGCCCAAAACCACTTTAAACTGTCTCTTTCAGTCATGAGCCACTGCTCTTTGAAACTATTCCTGTGTGGTTCTGAGCACATCCTGAGAAAATGTTCTAGTTGTCCTACTTCTTCTAATGTGTTCTCTAATAAGGGCTCCTTTTAATCTGTGCTTTAAATCTCCTTTAATCTGGTCATGGTTTCACACTTTGAGACATTCCCCTGAGGCCTCCTCTCACCTCAGAAGAGGCTTAAAAACAACCATAACTTGCTGCTTGCTTTCTCAGACATGTCTGTGACTATATTTCTGGGGTCCATGTTGGTCCTGATAGATTTCGCAGACTCCATCCTAGAGGCCAAAATGGTCTCTGTAGCTGGCAATGAAGTAGGGCACTCAGAATTACTTAGTGAAGGTCTGATGACACATGCAGTTTGTTGTTCCCATTTTGCAACCTGAGTGACTTAACCAAAGCAACAACCCATTTGAAGTCCAAAACAGCACCTACAAAAGATCCCCAACAATGTGGTATGTCTGTGGGAAACACCAACAATGCCCCAAAGCTTCCTGTTTTCTTTGTCACCCCGAACAGGGTGACAGGGAGGTTAAAGAGCAAGGCCAGCCCCAGTGGAGGTGTATTACTGCCCAGCTGTGCAGGCTTGGGAAGAGGACTGTGCTTGACAGATTTGCTCGGTGCATTGCTAACGACATTGACAATCCACTCTGGGTCTGTGTGTGGGTGGCTGTGTGAGGCAGGAGATCCCAGAGTTGTCTTACCTGTCTCTACTACCAGGTAACTCGCCAAAACTAAACCTATGCTCTCTTAGTGTCAATGGCTAATAAATATATTCTGTTCTAACCTAGGAGACAAAGCTTAGAAAACTAATTTAGAAGGTCATTAGCTACTATTTGGTTAGCTGAACATGTAGTAAAAGTTTCCCCTCATTTAAAAATAAGTCAAACAATAGTGAAATATTTTCCAAATATAGCACTTTTAAGACAATCTAATTCCCTTCTAGGTTTAAAATTCACAGCTAAAACTTTTCTGACTTTTTCAATTTGTCTATTGTGCTGAATTTTGTCCCTTTTCATTTCCAACCCAGCCTGTTTCACTCCTCCTCAAAAAACCTAGGCTCCCTGGGGATCACCATAGTGCTGCTGGCCTTATTGAGATGCTTGGGAGTGTTTAGCTGCCTTCAGAAATCAGGTTAGTAGCCACTAACACCAACTATTACTGATTATCATCAGATTTTTATGGAAGTAAAATATCTAAATCCTAAATCCCATACTGCTGATCTTCAGTGTTTGAAAACATGGAACAAGTTCAAAACTTCTTAGCTTCAAGCGTGGAAATCTCCAAGTGGAGTGAAGCCACCAACCAGAATGTCTCCCAAACCACCTTGTGGTAGGCATTGCCACAGAAGAATACAGCCTGCCCAGATGTTCTTGGGAACTGTCCAGCTGCTTTGATTTATACTCAAATTATACTGACAGTCAAGGGACCTGGAGAACAAAGAGATTTTTTTTAAGCAGTTTTGTAGGTTGTTTGGTAAAAAGCCTTGGTGCAACACAAGCCTTTTGATGCTGGTGTCAGGTGTCTCTTACACGCAATTTTGCTTCACCTCTCTCTAACTAATGGTGATTTCTGCAGATTAAAAGTGCTTTTATAAGTGCTGAAAACCCATCTTCCACGTTGAATCATGGCAGGCATGGTCTGCCAATCCTGCAATACAGGAGACAGTCAGAGGGACAAAGCACTGAAAATATAAGCCTGGCATGCATCTGGGTGGCGTTAACTAGGCTTCAACCCAACCTCTTCCTACTGGTGCTGTGGCCTGAAAAACTGTGCAAATGTATTGCTGCTGAAGAAAGGAAGGAAAATGAAACAAGTCCAGTGAACAGAACCACCAGCTCACATTAGTATTCTGCCTTGGTGAAATAAACCAGATCCTTCAGACTAAATAGGCACAAACAAAGGTCTCCTTGGGAATATAGCTGCTTGAATAGGAGTGGCTCTAATCTCAGCAGTGCCACAAATCCCTTTTGAGAAAAGGAATTTGGGGACTCTTTAAATTTTTAACTGTTCTTTGTTTTCCATGAAACAGCACTGCGCTTCAAGCCACTCTAATAACATTTCTGGCTTGCTCTGCTGTAACAATCTGTAAAAACTCATCCAGTCAGATGATTTGGAGTTTAATATCAAATTGCTTTGGAGAACATTCATGGTTGGAAGTGCATAATAATATGTTTTATTATTGCTGTAAAAAAAGAAAAAAAGAAAAGCTAGAAGAGGTTTGCTTTCATCCATTGGGGAGCTCTGCTTTGTTATTACATTCTGTGCAATAATAATTAATGATTCCACGACCAGCACTAAAAAAATTGTTCCCTGGCTAAAATTTTCAAAAGTAACTAATGATTTGAGGTTTCTTTTCTTTTATGTATTCAGTTTGAAATACCTTGAAGAGGGACCTGGTTTTCAGAAAATGCTAAGCACTGATTTTCTGCAAATGGTTGAGCTTCCTCTCAAAACCTTCAGACCCTGTCATTTTAAGACCATAGTAGATACTGTTTACTGGTGGCAAAAGTATGCCAATTCATAAATTAGTAGCAGAGCACCAGAATGGATCACAAATAAATCCATTTCAAAGGAAAGTATTTTAAAATTATACCTTCCTTGCACCTGCAAGAACAGACTCCTCAACTCTTGGGATGATTGGAAGTTACTTAATGAACAAACAAACCAGCAAAAGAGGGTAGGCTAGGGACTGGTTCTAGCAGTTGCTTTGTATTACTTAGTAAAAGAAAGATCAAGAATGCATACTACAGTCTTGGGTGGTGCTTGGACATGTCAGAGTACTTTTGAATGTCACTGCATATATTGTGCCTGCCTGAAGCTGTCCTGGAGCCTGGCTATCCTTTTTCTGGCAGGAGGAATCACTATTAACACCTATGCAAAGTGGGAAACCTACAACCAAATCAGAAAGTTGATGTTTCAGCCTTGATGTCAATGCTTATTCAAAGTACAGAACAATGGGAAAAGGAGCATCATAGATATTCTTATTTCATCCACCCAAATGACTCAGCTTCCAAAAAACTCAGAAAGGCTTCTAGGTCTTTTCCCCAGCTCAGCTGCAGTGGAACAGGCAGAGGAAAGCAAAGGACTGAAGGAGAAAGCAAGTAACCAACCCCTCCTGAGCTCTTTCTCCATCACAGTGATTACACTAGGGTATCCTTTATTTCATGCCCCTCTACTTCTAGTCATGTTCAGTTAGCCCAGATTAAAAATACTTGAACCTGTATCATCCAGCTTGGTCCAGTCACTTTACCAGCCTTGCCTTTTCTTTGAAGGGCAGTCCCTGCCAAGTGCAGGTGTGCTGGATGTTCAGGTCAACATTTCAAAAATATATTTTTCTTCTGATACCTGAGGTTATTGCATTTTGAAGTGCAAACTTGCCTTCTATTTATTTAGGCCAGATAGAACCTTAGGTCTTGTAAAATTAACCCGAGTCTGCTTGTGAACAATGAGATCACCATGCTGTGACTGATTTCATATGTAGGCAAAACTGCCAGAGGTCAGTGAAGGCAAAGCAGGGCAGCACTTGGTAGGTGAAGGTGCCCAGCAGGCTGGCCTGCTGATGAGGGTTCCTCCATTCTTAGTCCTGAAGCTGTGCCATGTTGGGATTATTTTTGTTAGATCAGACACCAGACAAGACCCTGCATTTGCTCTGTTGTTCCCAGGATTGTCCACTTTTGCTTTGCACAGGTCTCTGTCCCTACTGCAAGTCCCTCTTGCCAAATCTTGTGGTTTATCTAGTACGCGCTCATCAGGCTTTTGCTTCAAGGTATCCTTTGCTGACAGGATTTATCCACAGACACCAAGACTTCCTCAGCAGGATAATGAAAAAGCATATTGTTTTGCTCCAGCTCTCTCTCCTTGCTATTATATTAGGTTTTCCATCACTAATTATTCTTCTCTGCCTGGCTGAAGGAGAGAATAGTGTTCATCTCACTCTGAATGGAAAAAGCCTGGAAGCAAGGAGGCAGCATCAAATACTCACACTTCTGATGACTGCTCTGATTCCCATGGGCCTGCTTGCTACATCAGCCAGAATTGATAGTTGTGCCTTACTGAACTCCAATTCAGTTTTACAACCCTTGACACTGAGGTTTGGTACATGGCTGATGCTGTTAGGAGTGAGGGGAGAATATGTACGGTGACTAACTTCATCAAACTTATTAAGTTCCATATGGAATTAAAAAGTTTTATTGAAGGTCTATGCCTGCATTTGCTTTCTAGGAATTGCTCTAGGCTGCAGAGAGGATAAAGTCTGGAGAAGGGAGTAGGAGAGAGTGCTTGGGGCCAGAGCTGCAGGGGTTGCCAGGGTCAGAAAATGTACAACACAGAAGCAGGATCAGCCAGGGACACACGGAGAAGCAACGATCCAGCAGATCTGGGCTAAGGAAACACGGTTAATGTGGCAGCTCGGGGCTGGTGAAGCAACCATGGTGGGCCATAGCACAGAAAGTGGGCAGTGTCACCCAGGAGTGGCAGACTGAGGGCACTGTGCACAGCATGCCCCGCAGCGCTGCGTTGTTGGCAGCACACGCCCCAGGCTGGCAGCATGCCTGGGAAATAAACACTGGAAGATGAAAGCAAGCCAGTGTGGGAGGTAGCAGCCGGCTCAGTTTCCAGCCTCTGATCACCTTCTTCCAAGTGGTGTTCCCTCACAGCATCCCCTTGTCCTCCTACAATGCACTGATCATTGCCCTCCACCAGGAAAATAAATTGCCTTAGGAAAGAAGGGGTTGCCCAGAAATTTCCCCAGGGAATTGTTTTTTATTCGAGGGTGTGTGCACACCCTGAGAAAGGAGGTGATCTGATTTCTTCCAGTAGGCTCATTGCAGCCTCATAGTTTGGAGCACCCACAACAGTCCATGGCTTTCTCATATCCTTCCCAGTCTTACTGACAGAGGTCTTCAGATGTCCAACACATTAGTACAGAAAAACCACAGCAAGTTCCACCATGCTTTGAGGGCTCAGAGCTGGTCCCTTACATCAGTGCTTCCTCACAAAATCAAAGTATGTCCTACAGCTGTGTGGGTCAGGTTAGTGAAGCCTGGGCATGATAATCACCAGCTGCACAGTCTCCATCCTACTGAGCTCTGGCCACAGCCTAGCTCTGCTGGTATTAGGAATTTTTTTCTTGTTTAAAGCAAGTAGCAGCCTATTTACCTTTATTTTCCTCCATCCTATCATCAGATCTTCAAAATGAAACAAAGCAGTTGGTAATTTCCCTCCACCCAGTTATAAGTTCTTTGCCCTAGTAGCAGGCCAGAATTGCAGGTGTTTTCATTAGATGAAAACTGTTGGCTGAACCTTAATCCTGACAAAAATGGTAACAACAAGACCCACTCTACAAATATAAATAGATATAGAAAATCTGAGGGTTTATGTTACTAAAACTTTATACTTCTGATGAGTTTTAGGTATCTAGCATGAAAATATTTACTGCATACCGGAAATGAAAATGCTGAAGTTTGCTACAGAATTAATTAAAAAGTGAAACAGCCTATAAGTTGAGGTTAAAACTGACTTATGGAACTTTGATACAAGTGGAGTCAGTGTTGGATAACTGCAGAAAAGACTGTTGTGGTTTAACCCCTGGCTTCATCCTCTTTACATCTTCCCTTCAGGCATTTATACACACCAGTAAGATCCTCTTCTAAGCCTTCTCTTCTCCAGACAGAACAGCCCCATCTCGTCCAGCCCCTCTTCACAGGAGAGGCGCTCCAACCCCTTAATACCTTAGCGACCCTCTGTTGAACTCTCTCTCCAGAAGCTTTGTGTCTCCCTTGTACGGTGGAGCTTAGCAGGTTCGGCCTCACCAGCGCTGAGCAGAGGAGCAGAATCAACAGCATCCAAGCCCTGGATACTGTTATCCTTCTCGGCATCAAGGGCATGTTGCTGGCTCCTGTTCAACTTGGTGCCCACCAGGACCCTCAGGTCCATCTCACAAAGCTGCTGGGACAGCCTCCTGCATGTACAGGCACCTGAGGCTGCTGCTTCCCAGGTGCAGGACTTTGCATTTCCCCATGTTGAGCTGTTAACCAGATCCTGGCTATGCTGGCTCTATATTTACTTTGCCTGTTGTTGCTATGTGTTAGCACATTCTTTCTTGCACTGTTTACGTAAGATTGCCAAGTGGCAATTTAGCTGCATTTGTATGGGGTGCACATGAATCCTTCATGAGTGCTATCCTACTCTAGAAATGTAAATTCACACACTGGCCTCATCAGTATCATTTTGAATCCAGCTAACATCAATTATGTATGTTTCATTATACTTTTCATCCTCTTCCAAGGTGCAGAATTGCTTATACAGAGTATTATTTCATCTCTGGGTTTTTTTTTTGCTGGTAATGTATATGCTAGGCTGTGTTGTGTATGCTGAAGTATGTTAAGCTGTCTCTCTTCAAGCTAATCCAGGGTGGTTACCTCAGACTCTCCTCACAGGGCAAGTGTTGCACCTTCCCCTGGACCACTTGGTGCCTTCCACTGAACTTGTTTTAGTTTGTTGAGATTTGCCTTGTATTTTAGGACCCCAGACTGGACACACTACTCCACATGCAGCTGAGCAGAAATAAATAATCACTTTCTTTGGCCTACTGGCTATGCCTCCAGTGGTATGACCTGGGATGCTCTCTGCTGCCAGGATACACTGCTGGCTCACAGCCAATGTGCTGTCCAACGAGACCCCACATCCCTTCCTGCGAAGCTGCTCCACAGCCCATCAGTCCCCACCCTGTACCGTTGCAGAGGCCTGTTCCTTCCCAAGTGCCGGACTTGTCACATTCCCTTTTATTTGTGCTTGCTCAGTTTTACAGACTTCCTGTCAGGTCATTCCCCCAGCCGGTCTAGATCCATTAAAATGGCAGCTCTGTCCTTCAGCACTCACTGTTCCCGCTTTAGCACCACCTGCAAGCTTGTTGAGCACATACTCCATCTCCTCCTCAAAAGCCTCTGAGAAAGATGTCAAGGAGAACAGAATCGGCTCCTGTCATTCTCTGCTTGCTGCTGCCTCCCAGGAGGGTAAAGCCATGGATCCTTCCCCCCGAGCCTGACATCTATGCATCTTTTCTCATCTACGTGTCCACCCTCCGCACTGCAGTGTCCCAGTGTGTCTGCCAGACACAGGAAGATGCGATGCGTCCTGCGACTTGGAACACCAGCTGGTATTTTTGTGCTGGTGCAGCAGCGAGAGATTCCTTTGCCGAACGCGATGGGATGTTACTGCACCTGCACTGAGGCCAACCCACGGATTTACTGCCCATTATACGGAGGGAGGGAGGGGAAACTGTGTCGAACGGGGAAATACTCCCAACAACAGCGACGCGTCTCCAAGGGTCTCCACGCGTAAGCTTTTGCCGCTCCCTTCAGCGTGCAAGGAGCCGCCCGACTCCTCCAGGCGCAGTGCCGGGGCGGTCCCTGCTGCGCAGCATCCGGCCGCCTCGGGAGCGGTGCTGAGAGCGCCAGCCTGCCGCCGCCGTTCCGCCTCCGACGCCGGCAGTCACGGGGAATGCCGGCCCCGGGCGGGGCGGGGGCTCCGCTCGGCCGCCTCTTCCCCGCCGCCTCCTGCCGCCCGCCCCCGCACGTG
>VXBQ01002347.1:250797-355506 GCA_013400175.1 Phainopepla nitens
GGGAGCGGTGCGGGGGGGCGGCTCCGTTCGGTCCCGGCCGCCCCGCTGAGGGTTCGCGGCGGAGCCGCCGGTGCGGAGGCTCGAAGCTGCCCCGGCCCGAGGAGGGTGCCCGGTGTCGGCAGCCGGGGGGATCGTGGGGCGGGGGCGGGCGCAGCGGGCTGGTCGGCGGTCTGCTGCGTCCGAGTCCGCACGCTCGGTTCGTCCGTATGGAAATCGCCCTGGCCGAATTAGCACCAAAGAGCCCTCAGGGCGCCCAGCCTCCTGTTAACCCCTTCTGCGGAGCGGAGGGCGTTAAGCGTCGGGCCGTCTTCGCTCCTGAGCGCTCCTAAAAGTTTGCAAGTGGTCTTTATAAGCATCTGACTCGAAGTTGTGAATGGTTTCTTGGAATTGTAGGGGCAGTAAATCGAGTTATTTCTGCTGTTGTTGTTAACTTTGTACTTCAGTACTTGCACTGAATCACGCTAGCTTAATCCCATGGAATACATTTCTGTCTCTGGATATTTATTTCATCAGGGTTGTGTATCATCTGGTGGTGTGGTTTTATGAACCCAGCATGTACAACAGTCTGTTTCCATTCCCTGAATACTTACAGAATGCTCCCCTCTTAAATTTTTTTCCCTTCTCCTGTAAAGCTCGTTGAAGTTTTCTGCACTGATTCTGATTTGTAAGCGATGAATTTTATGCCGTTCATCATATGGTGCCATATCCCATTCTGTGAGGTGTGATCCCTGGCCATACCACACAAACCAAAGATGCTTTTTCACTGGGGCTAATTCCTATATGATTTGGGAATGTTACATTCGTAGAAATCTTGAGGTGTGATCTATGCACCTCAAGACTTCACATCATGCAAGTTTGTGCCATTAAAGGCTTCCTGCTGAAGATTTCATGCAGCTCTCAGCCTGAGCATAACCCCTGTTACCTTGAATATCCCCAGCTGATGAGCTTGCTGCAGTGAGACATTTGAAAGGAGGCAAGTTTCCAAGATAGCAACCTCCTACTTCATTCAGTTGTCAGTCTGTAAACCAAGATACTCAAATGGACCTCATATTGAAGCGATAGCCTTAGCAATAGTTTCTGTCAGAACAGACTCAATTCTTTTCATTTTTGTACATGACTAAGTATGGCAGAGTGGATGAGCTGTACTTTTTGGGTGACTTATTTGTCAGTCCAAAGCAAACTACAGAAAGAAGGAAAACAAACCACTTTTGTGACCTGGTGGATTGAGCTGATGAATTCTGTTCTGATTTTCCAGTTGGTCTAAATGTCCTGCCTCTGCTCTGGTTTTCAGGCTTGCATTAGCAATATGAATCAGGCAGTGAATTCAGACAGTTGAGTAGCAGTAGCTTGACATGACTTCATGTGTATGAGAGCATTGGAAAAATGGCTGGGTTAGTCCTTGGAGGACGAATATCTAGAATTTCTCTTCTATTGCTCTTTTAATGATGGCAGGTGCATATAAGAAAGAGGGAGCAAATGGAAGGGGTTAGAAATCAGCTGTGTTCTAGCAGAAAAGGGTTTTTTTTAAATCTTCTTTGAAGCATGTGAAACCTGTCACTCTGCAGCAAGGTTCTAGAGAGATGACTGACTCTTCTTCAAATTAGATGTTTCCATGCTGGACTTATAACCCAAGATGGTATAACATACATTTTTGGGGCTCATTCATTATGTTTAGAGATGGATTTTAGTCTAATCAAACAACAGTGATGGGTTTTGTTAATAGTTTTAAAGCACCTTGTCTTGTGATAGCTTCCTGCAAAATAGCTCAGTTTTTGATAGAGACATCATGGATTCAGATCACTGCATGTAACTGCCATGCAGCAATTTTATCTATTATTAAAATTTAGTTAAAGTGGTGATATTTTATTTATTGCTGCAAATAGTGAAACAAATGTAAAATCTAAATGAGATACCTGTTTCTTTACTAAATCATACGTTCCTGACTTTGTAGATGAAAGAACTTTTGAATGTAAAGGCTCCATCATAAACTCCTAAAATACTGATTGTAATTCAAAAGTATTGGAGTAGGTTGGCTAGTTAAGTAATTCTTGAGTAACTGTCTGCTTTAGGCTGATTTCCTTGCCTTGTTTCCCCAAGAACTGTGCTTTGTAGTTTCAGCCTTGGGGGAAATTAGTTTTACCTCGTGGTATTTATGCCGAGAGGCTTTGGGGAGGCGCAAAGTTTGGTTGTGTAGAGCAACATGCAGTGCCTCCCCTCCATCTGATCATGGCCTGCACTGTACTGACAAGCCCTCTGCCTTCCAAAGATACCCACCTAGTTTAAAAAAACACGTTTTGATTTTTGGGGTTTGAGGTCTGAAGGATGATCAGCTTTTCTGATATGTTGACCTATGCATTAGCTTGAAACAAGCATGCAATTGCTCCATTAAATAAGAAGTGCCCTACAGTGGTATGTTTTTGTGTGGTTTGGTTGTTGGACAGCTTATTTTAATCTTTGAGCTATATCTAGTTAAAATGTTGTATTTAAAATTTAGTAAATGTATGCTATACCTTCTGGAGCCCTTATACTTTGTCAGCTTGATAAATTAACTTTGACACACTGAATATTTTTCACCAGCTAACGTAGCTGTTAGTTAAGTTAAATAAAGGAGAAGAGCCCACATGCTCTCTCCATGCATACAGCTGGACATTTCTGTTAAATTTTTCAACAAAAGTGAAATTTTGATTGGTTCTTAAAGCTTCATGAATACACTAATTGGTGAATCATCTAATGTGCAGTTTAGTTTCAGTAAATATGAAATGGCTCACTAACTTTGTAGTTACAAGATTATGCAGACCTTCTGAAAATCTCAGTAAGAAAATGTGTGCAGTGGTGGTGGTTGATATTTTTGGCTGTGAGAGAGGTTGGCTAAAACTCAATGCAGTTATGCATAGTCTGCACTAGTTTATATGGTAGGAACTCACTTGAAGAATTATCTGGAAGGAAGAAAGAATAATTTTACAGGTTTATCTGCTCTCGGGACCTCATCCAGATTTTGCTGAAGAAGTTTGCAGTCAGGAGCCTCTTCTGGCTCTGTAACGGGTTCTGAACGTAGTTGCTTTTCACCCTGTGCTTTTACAGTGCCGTGGTTGTTGAATTCTTCAGCCTTAATGTTGGACAGCTGCAAAACATTTAAAGCCTATCTTTGAGAGATTGGGATAAGAAGGAGGGGGAGATGGAGGCCGGCCCAGATAAGTAATACTTCTTGAGGACTCTGAAGTATTTTCTTTATGTAGCCCTATACGGTGTGTTCAGGGCTAGCTGGAGGCTGCTTGATTATGTACTGCATTGTCAACTGAAGTATTTAAACCAGTACTTCTTTCTTGTAAAAGTTTGAATCTTTGCAGTAGTTGAAGAATCAAAGAGGTCAGGAATTTGGTTTTCTTTTTGTTGCGGCAGAATAAGAGGAATTTCAGTGCAGTGCATTACTACTTGTGTAAACTCAAGGTTTTTACAGCAAATATTTTCACTACCGTTGAACTTGCAGGGAGCATTCTTTAAGATACTATTGTGTTGCAATGCCTGTGGTGAGCACCAGTTTGTTAGAGGCAGAAACTTTTACAATATTTATAAGTGCTTCAGTGATTTCTGAATGACATTTGCAGAAGTATTGCTTAAAAATTGAAGTAGAGTAGGAGCAATCAAAAATAGTTTTTCTGCAATACTAAATCTGATAACATTTTTGTTCCTCCTCAGCAGAATGAATTCTAATAGTAATTCAACAGTCAGCCTGGCTCCCAAATGAAATAACTCAGGCCTTATTGCTCAAGAGTAAATGTCAATCATAGGATTAAGAATTGTAATTCTGGAATAAAAAATGTCTGGCACTTACTACCTAATATTCCCATTAGGCTAGTAGAGACTCTAGGACTGCAGTTGAATGAATTAGGCTTGATCAAGACTGTGATAAAAACAAGATAATCTCTTAGATTTGTGGCCTCTAATAACAAAAATTTAGCTTGTAGTGGTTGCTTATGCCAGTTTGACTTAATTTTCTTCATGGAACTTGCCTAGCTAAGGATGAATATGTTCAATGGGGCAAACCCTGTTTCTTGGAAAGTACTTGAACAGGAAACTTCCATCTCCAAGTTGTGTCTAACTTCTGATACTTAGAATTTCATCTGCTTAGGTACATCTGGTTTTATATCAAACCATATACTCTGCCTCTGTACCTTGGGTTTTTGGTTTTTCAGTAAGACATGTGCAGCACTGTTTGATTTACTGACTGATTTGCTTGTGGAAAAAGTACCTATTATTAAGGTTTGGTTTTGGGGAGCTTTTACTTTTGGCATCTCTGAAGAAGGGGATATTTTAATCATTCCACTAGTGCACTAAGAGATGTTTTATTCTTCTGAAGTAGCACATGGATAAAGTGAATTAATCTGAGACTACAAATTCTCTTTAATCTTCAGTTGACTTGCATCTTTGTGTGATACATTTGGTTAAACATGCTGCTTAGTTGATGCTTTGTTTTCTTAAGTCTTTAATTTTCACATTTCTGTTGGGGAATAGTGAATTAAGTATTTTTTAAAAACATATGTGAAATCACACTTGGATGGAAAATGGAAGTCAAATATGCAGAAAGCATTTTAAAACGGTTTTGTAGTTTATTAGTTCAGATGAGTAGTAAACTCATCAATTTTTTTAAATTTAAAATTTGCTCAGTAAGTTAAAATTTCTATTCAATTGTGTCTTGTAGTGTTTTGGACTTGGTAGACATGATTTTGCATTCGTTGGTCTTACTTGTGGCTTGGAAGAGGAAAATAATTATTTTTAAGCTGTCAAAGAATTGTGGTGGTAAAATTATTAACAGTTAAGATTGAGAGGTCTGCCCAAGAGTTTATCTGTACTCAGGAGCATTCCTTTCAACCAAAAGCTAGCAGTGTGATTGTTTCCAGCTTTGCATCTCAGATAGGATAATCCCAAGCCATCCCTGTAGGCTCCACCGGGAGCCATCTCCATATTGTCACCTTAATTACTGCCTGAATCCTCCTGAGAACTGGGGCGGTTCAGCAGCAGACCTAAGGAGTGCATCCCTCCGGGGCAGGGTACCTGGCTTTGTTAACACTGTGATGACTTTTCCTTGCCTCTTTCTGAAACAGTGTCTGGTTTGGGTCTCTGCAGCCCCTTGGCAGAGAACCAGGAAAGATGCTCTCAGTGTTCTCTCACTGTGATCACAGTTAATAAAGCTTCTCTTTGACCTGTCTTAAATTGTGCTTGTGTCATTACACACTTGGAGTCCCCAGATTCTCTGACACACTTTCTCCATTTTTATTCAACCAGTTCATTTAATCCACACTGTTCTAATTTCTTTTTTCCTCTGGGCTAGCTGGTAGTGGGTTAAGGGAGACCAGCTCTGGGGTGTGTGACAGGGCGTGGGGGCACAGAGGGGTGATGGTTATGTTGTCCCTTCAGACTGCAGTGACTTGTTCTCTCTTAAGTCTGTCTCGTCCAGACACACTCTTAATGTAAGAAAAGTCTCTTGAATCCAGTGGGCAAAGTTTCTGCTGCCAAGATCTCACTGGGTATTTCAGCAGGTTCTTGCCAGCAGTTTAACTCATTTGGACATTTGACATGATTTAAAATTTTGGGAACAAACCTGATCTTCTTTGATTTTTGCTTTAATTTTGTTTGTTCATAGTACATTGAGACCTTAATGCAGATTGTCACAATGGTGGTAGTTTGCAATATAAACCAGATTTCAATTTTCAGTATCAAACCAGCTTTATCTTCAAAAATGTGTGTGGTTTATTCACCGAAGAAATTCCTCATATTTATTGTTCTTAAGATCTGGTCAACTTATTTATGGAAGCAAGAACTTTGACAACAGGACCTCTGGTTCTTACAGATGTAAAACAGATTATGTGTCATAATTTAGATTTAAATTATGAGATTGAAATTACTGATTGTATAGTATATCTTGGAGAATGCCACAGTACTACTTCTGGGTTTAAAAACACTGAATTGCAGAGTACTGAGTCTGGGAGGGGATATCAGGGCTCTGTTAAAAAATAGTTCACCTGTTCTTGTATTCTCTGCTGAGCAACATGTATTGGCCAGACAGGTTTTTATTAGGTGTACCCTGTGGTGGTCAGGGCTGTTCTTATGTTACATCCCATTACTGTATTTCAGGAGTGTGTCGTCTGCCTGTTAGAATTTGCTGACATGATTAGCATATAGCCTGGTTTGGCAATTAACAAATTCTGTCCCATCTGGATTATGACATTGTGATTGTTGGTTTCTTTCCATAACTTAGTTCTCTTTAGTTGAGAATGTTTGAAACGGTCTTTTTCAGAAAATCTGGCTTTATAGTTGACACTTAGCATAATGTGCACTGGTAAAGTTGTAGAAATACTGATTTTTTTTTTTTTTAACCCCTATGCACTTAATCTATTTGAGAAAGAAAAATCATTTCTTATTCTTTATGAGAAAGATAACTTAGCAATTAGTCTTCCAATAAGACAATTCCATAATAAATTCTCTTAGGTCTTCTGTGGTTCTTTCATGTCTCAGTTAAATTATTTCCAAGTTCAGTTAATCTACACAGTAGTCTATATTATAGAGATAATTTTTATTGAATTGTATTCTAGCAAAATTTATTTTAATAAACACACAGGCTCTTTCAGATTGACCTGATCATCTCCTGTTTCCCTTTACTGGAACTAAAAAGATAAATCTGGGAATCAATCAAAAGTCTTAATTCTTATAATACTGAAATAGTTGTGCTGTGAGAAAGCTGTTTTGCCTCAAGAATTTGTGTTGCCCAGTATTTATTCCCTTGTGCAGAAGATAAGGTTTTGTTTTCTCAAATTCCTTGGGGTCTGAAGCATTAGTTAGAGGATCTAGCATTTTTGTCGGTAGAATTGTTAGTCCCCATGTGCATAGAACATGGTTTTGTTCTCTCAAACTGCTTTAGGAGTGAAGTGTCTGTTAAAGGAATTTCAGTGGTTTTGTCAGAATGATTGTGACTAGCATTCAAACTGTCAAGTAATTGCACTCATCTATAGCTCAGAGTTGCTTATGTGGGTGACTGATGACCACTGCATTGAACAAATTTGCTCTTTTGATATTTGCCCAACAGTTGTGAGCAGAAAAAATAAGGTTTGGTGCCTTAAGGTCCAGACCCAGTCCAGTAGATCAACTAGTGTTTCAAAAAGTAGTAGGCATCTTTTATCTTAGATCAAGGTTTGGACTTAGATTCAGTATGGCACGAGTTTTGGAAAAACGTTGTGTTCTATGGTTCTGTATAATTCAGGAAAACTGACTTTTTGGTGGTTGAACTGTCACTTGCCTTCAGGTCAGAAGCTGGTTTCTAGGGGCTAACTCTTAAGCAGCCTAAAAGTTTGAAATGTCCTTGTTTTGAGTGTTGTTTGGTTTGTCCTTTCCCCACATTTGATGATCACTGTTGTATTTTTTGGTGACTGAAGTTTAGCTTTTTTCACAACTAGTTTTGACCAGAATTTTAAGAATGGAAAAAAATAGCAATGTACCATTGGTTGTCTCTTTGATGATATGTATAAGTATATATGGAAATCCTTATTGCTAGTGTGCTCTATAGGAACTTTACAGCCCTTTCTCAGCAATAAAGTTTATATGGGTGGAAAATATTCTCCTGGAGTATCATAGATGACAATAGATAGCAGTAACTGCAAATCTTCAGCTTATATTGTAAATATAGAAATTATTTTGGTTTTAGTCCTGGAAGTTCTTGCTTATAGGCTCAAAAATTATCACATTATGAAACCACTTTTTCAGTAGAAGCAAAAACTGGAGAATGTCTACAAAGCCCATGAATGCTATGCTTTTTAAGCATTAGTCAGATATGAAATGTTCATCAGTTTTGTGCCATGATAAGCTGATTGTCTCAATGTCAGTAAAGTTAATGTGGCATATGAATAGTATATCTGTGCATGGTTGAGGAATGTGTGGTCCTTGTACTTGCTTTAAAGCCTGTAATAAGTGAAAAGAATCTTGATTTGACAGTTTCATTGACAGTGGCATGTGTAATTTCACACAAGTTTCTTAATGGGACACCTGCAGTGGTGTTTTCTGTTTTCCTGAGAAATACAGAGACATTACGATTTTTGGTTTTACTTTGTTCATAATTGCAGAGAGCGGTAAGTAAAACAAGCCTGAAAACTGTAGAAAAAAGAGAATAATGTTATGTAAGGAGATAAAATGCCTTGCAGTTACTGTTTATGATTTGTTCTTTACTATGAAATTTCATAGTCATATTTCTCCCTTTTAATAATAATGGGTTTTTTTCGACAGAAGTGTGATACTGCAAAGATAAGCAAAGCAGAAGTTTTGCCCTTTTTGTTAGGCAGTACAAATCTACAAGGAGAATATTCAGGATCCATTCTCAGTTTTTCCCTGTAAACTCACTGCTTGTATCTCATTTTCTGGGTTCTCACAAATGCCGAGCTTGGTTTCTTCTTTTACTCATAGACTTGCTTTTCTTCATACTATTAAGTTATAGCTTGAATGCCAGAAAATCCACTTTGCAATTTAATTTTGGCTGACTTGAAGAGGGTCAGTAATTATAGGTACTGTTTCCAGCAAGTTGAGTTTTTCCAGAAATCTTTTTATCAAGAATGTGACTGTGGATTAATTGAACATAAAAATGAGTCAAAAAACTTTTTTCTGCCAAAGGCAAATATAGGAGTAGGTGCTAGTAAGGTTTTCAAAACTCTGTTACCTAGGTAATTTGTAGATATAGTGCGAGCTGTTGCCCAAAGAAGTATAAAACTGATTTAATTTAGTGAGAAAGTTAGTTACTGAAGTACAGCTTACCTGTAAAATAGATAGCCATTCTCTGCAGGTTTTTTAGTTTTCACTCTTACAAGCAAATTGATGTTGGGATATTTTTAAAACCTACTGCTGCCAGGCTTCCTGTCAACAGTAAGGTCGTCATCTCTCAAGTATGGTATCCTGTCTTTTTTCAAGTTATTCTGAATTCAGAAAGGACAGTAAGTTAGCAGTTGTTGATTCAAGAATATGCTGACATCATGGATGACATACCTAGCAGAACTTTTTCTCCTTCTCTTGTGCCTTGCTTGTTTATGTGCCTTCCTTTAGCATCTGGAGGGGCTGAAGAGGCAGCAGTGGTGTTCTGAGGCAGCAGGATGACGTACTTTAGTCATTCAGTAGCATCTGAGAGTACTCAGCTGATGCCTCTCTTCTGAAGAATGTTTAGTTCTGCGGTTTCATTAATCACTGTAAGTCTTCCTAATGCCCAGGATGCACTTTTCTAAAAACATCATAGTATTGCTATAAGGAGTGATCCAAAGGGAAGCATTTTGCAAACATAGAGGAGTTTGTTGTTAGCATGGAAAAATAGTCTTGGTCTTTGCTGTTGGAAACCCTTGTGATGTTACAGATACAGCTACGTATGAAAATATTCTGGTCGTGGATTTGGGACAGTGATGAAAGCCAAATCTGGAAAAGAATGTCAGTGTACAAAGGTAACTCTCTATTACAAAATCTTACTAGGTGGGCCTGCCAGTGTAGCGCTGTCTGCAAATCCTTTTAAGTGTAGCTGAATCCAATGCTCCTAATCTTTGTTTCCTACTCATTTAGCTTTGCATGTGTATTTTGTCTTTTTAATAATTTTGGAGTTGAACTATGTGTTTAGCTCTAAAGGGAAGTGATGCCTCTGTGCAGGAGCTGAGCCTGGGGCTCAAATAAATATGTGCAGAGAGTTGCTACTCAGAAGGCTTTGCACAAACATACCTGTCCTGTGTGTGCAGGCATCGAGTAGGTAGGGGTAAACAGTGTATTCATGCACTCTGCTTGTTGTGTGGGAGTAGAAAGAAGGAAGAGACTTGAGCCTCCTTGGTGAGGAGAGCAGCAAAGGAACGTATCATGAAGTAAGGGAAGTGGGGTTCTGTGTCATCCCTGCCGTGCTGAAGTTGGCAGTGCACTGGCAGTAGCACAACCACAGGTGCTGTGGTGCCAGACTTGGGTTGTAACACAGTGCCAGCCTGGTAAAAGAATTATTTCTGCTTCTTTTGCATCTTTGTCCCTTTTCATCAGGGAGAAAGGACATATGACCATGGAAATCTGTTGTGGGAAAATGTTAAGTCCTTGCATTCAGAGGCGGCCAGCAAAGCTGGTGCAAGGCCTGGAAGCAGTGTCCTGTGAGGAGCAGCCAAAGGCTTTGGGTTTGTCTGGTTTGGAGAAAAGGAGGCTGAGCATGACCTCATTGCTGTCTACAGGTCCCTGAGGAAGGGAAGTGGAGAGAGAGGTGCTGAGCTTTTCACCCTGGGATCCAGAGCTGGGATGTATGGGAATGGTTCAAAGCTGCTCCAGGGCAGGTTCAGACTGAACATCGGGAAGCATTTCTTCAGACACTGGAACAGACACCCGAGGGAGGGGGTCAGTGCCCCAAGCCTGTCAGTGTTTCAGAGATGTTTGGACATTGCCCTTAAAACATGCTTTTAACTTGGTCAGCCCAGAACTGATCAGGCAGTTGGACCAGGTGATTATTGTAGGTCTCTCTCAACTGAACTATTCTATAGAACAATCAAACTAAAAAAAAAAAAGCCCCAACAACAAAACAACAGTACTTGGACAAAGGTAACTTTGTACCAAGTGTAGCTGTGTTCAAAGGTATTTCAGTTTTAGGCTGGGTGCATGTAGTGCTTGTGTCATGGTACTTCAAATAGCTTACAATTGCCCATTGTGGGTGTTGAACAGTGGTAACTGATGTAAAGAGTTAATGGCCATGGCTGTTTCTGGTTTTATTTATATGACTTGAGTTTAAATAGAATGTCCAGGACTGCTCGGAAGAGAACCAGAAGAGTGAGGAAAAAACTCTCCTGGTCGTAATTTCTTACAGTTGAAGTGGGGTTTCTCCCCTCTTCACACTCTGAAGGTTCTTATCTTGTCCTTATGGACTTTAGCTCCTGCTAAAATAGAGGCCTAAAAGTCCTCTGTTTTCAGTATTAGTTTAAGAGTTATTAGTTTAAGAGAATATTGTGTTTGTATAAGCCTGTGTTGTTTCACTTTCTTGTTCGCTCTCTTACAGTGGAGTATGCCAGTGAATGAGATCAGGGCTCTGAAATCTTCTGGTTGAATCTGTCTCTGAGCCTTGCAAAGGTCATTCTGATTTACCTTCAGATTTTTTCTGGAGAAAACAAGATGGCATAGAGTGTTAAAGTTACCTGATCTCAATGAGTAAACAAGCAACTGGAATTTTTAGGAAGGAAGATAGTATTATGTTTTATTTCTGTTTGCTGGCTCCATCCTGTGCTGTCATTTCACTCAACCTGACATTGGTCATCACACAGATAACTCTGAGGGTGTCTAGCTGTTCACCCAGCAGTTTGCAAAGTCAGAATGGACAATTTGAATGGTTTGATTTTGTATCATTGACAAAGCATCCTGTTTTGTTATGCAGCTGTAAACTGCTGTAACAAAGAGCATTGCTGCTTAAGTGAAAATGGGAGTTCACTCAAGTCATTGTTCTCAGTGATGTTCTTCCTTCATCTGTTTCTTCTACAGATAATAGGAAGTGTTAGAAAAAATTTAAGAGATGGTATATTCAATCATTTATAACTTTCCTGATCTGTTATCTTCTGGACTGAAATACTTTAGGCCTTTTATTCCCCTTGAGTTTAATTTTGCTTAAAGCTTTTTGCCAAAATTCTTCATCTGTTTTCAGAAACTGAACTAGAATAATTGTGCCACTTTTTAATGTCAGTCTCTACTTTGAAATATTGTAATGCACCTCTGAACTGGAACAACTACATGGAATTTGTCAGTGGGCAGCCTCTGGCTGAACAGTATTGTTTTAATTTTGCATGAAAAACTGCCAAAATTGAGCCAATTCTCTTCTTGAAAATTTCTGATCTGGACATGGCAGTTTTTTGTTTTGGTTTGGTTTTTGTGGGGTACCCTGGAGACTGTGTGCATTCTGTATGCTCAGCAGGATTTTTCTTTCAAGTACATTTCTGGGCTGCAATAAGCTATGCAGAGTATGGGAGCCAGAATTGTCCCAAGTTAATTAGGGCATTGAGGGGGTCCTATGGCACAAAGCCAGCTGGGAAATCTCTGAGACAGCCCTGACATGTGTCAGCCCCAGAATCATGCACTTGTTCCTCCTCCTTTCCTGTCGCATCAGCTGTGCAGTATCTCCAGCACTGGTATTTTGGCTGTGACTTTGTGTTAAGACTGAAGAGAAGTTGAGGTATCCATGCTGGCCTAAAGCTTGGCTTCCTGTGTGTCTGAGCACCTCTGTTACTGCTGAGCGTAACAAGGATGCTGCTGGTCACTCTCAGGTGTAACTGTGGCCGTAGGGAGGCTGCTCAGTCACTACCCACAGGCAGGGTCTATGCATTTGGTCAGGACTGATTGCTGTGACAGCAAAAAAAAGCTCAAGATGATTCTTCAGAGAACATCACAGGTAAAATCTCAAAAGACCACTGGGCCAATGAACCTAAAGGTATTTTTCTTTAGGAGTTCCAAACTGGACCAAGTTTGTCTGAACTTTTGTAAAGATACCAGAAGATACTCCACACAAAGGCTGCACTTTCTGAATTTATAAAATGAGGAGGTGGCTTTTTAAAGGCAGCCAAAATGTAACTTTTTTTGACATTTTTCCTACAGCAACTTAGACTTGAAGAACTATTTTAGGTAGTTACCCAGCCTGTGAAAGTCTGACCAAATCAGAAAGCTGCAGGAAGCAATTGAATGTGTCTGATGGGAAGCATTAGGTGATAGAAGTAAATAAATTCTTTTTTAAAAAGGAAGAAGAAAAAAAATATTTTCAGAAGCATGTCCCTCCTATTGGGAAAAGACTTAGGGGCCACCAAATAGACTGACTTTCTTTGCTGTTTTTAAGGTGGCTGGTTTAAACTTTAAGAAAGATGGCCTTGCCTCTTGACACAGTACAGCTGAAAGCTTCTTTTGTAAAATGCATTTCCCCTGTAGCAAAATCTCTGTCAATTGTATAGATGCTTGGAGCTGTGTGAGAACTTTCCCTGAGTTTCTTTGCTGTGCTTTCTCTGAACCAGCAGCAGAGCCCACTGTGGCAGTGTGAACTTCTTGGGAAATTGGTACCTGCTGGATTGGTTGTTTCTTTTCTGTGTTCATTCAGTATAGGAGCAACAGATTTTGCTGAAGGAGTGTTCCAGTCCGGCTGCTTATCAGAACTCTTACAAAGATAAATAATTTTTCTTCAAATCATGACAGATTTTATGTAACCTACAAGTTAATTTTGTGTGTCTGTGTGTCACTGGTACCAGTACATCAGAATTTTGTAGCCTTGTGTACAGTCAAACATTAGGCAGTGTTCTGGGGTTTTCCCTCACTTAAGTGACAGTCTCCTGCCAGTCTGTAGCAGAAGAGGTTGAAATCTCTGAACTTGCACAACTGATTTTAGTGTTTTGGACCCGCAGTTTTATATAATGGTTTGAAGGGGCTCAAGCTGTGGCTGATCATGAGTATCTAAAGAAAATTTCTTAGTTTTCATCTACTTTTGAATCTAGAATTTGGAATTCTCATTCTTGCGATCACCACGTTTTTCTTCAGGAATTCCTGGCCCACTGCATGGCAGTAGCTGGATGTGGAAACTGCTGTGTCTCATAAAGACAATTTTTTTATTTTTAACATCAAGAACTAAATTCTTTTTTATCATGGAGGATACTTAAGGTTCACAACTTCCTGAACTAATTTATTGAACAGGTTGTTCCTGTGCTCTTAAAATGTTCCTGAGCTTTATAAAAAACCACCAGAAAATGTCTGGTCTTTAACGTAGCAGTTAAACCATCTTTTTGAAAAAATAAAGATGAATATTTCCTGTACTTCTATATTAGTAGTTTTCCCTGTTAACAGTGTTACAGTTCCTGATCTTTTGAAGGGTACAGTATTTTTCTAATGAATGTTAGTCTTGAAGCTAAATTTTAGTTTTTGCTTTACAATTAAGACTTTGCTTTAATCTTTCATTTAATAAAACATGTTTCAGGTTATAAGGATAATCTAGATTAACATTAAGGAGTAGGTTTCACAGAAATGGCTCAACCAGTATTAACAGGTCACTGCTACTGGTAGACATGGTTCTTTTCCTTTCCTCTTTTTGCATAAGACTGGAGATTCTCCCACCTTCATACTATCACTTGTCTCTTCTGGCTTCTTTTTCCTCATCAAAGTGCTGTTTGTCTGTCTGGTGCTTCCATCAATTAGCTTATGGTGAAAATGGAGGTCAGAGGAATGTTGGAACGGATGCAAAGGAATGGGAGGGAAACAAGAATATCCCTTTTAATAGGAGCAAAACAGTGGTAGATGAGTTATCATGGACTATCACCCTTAGGGTGCCCTTTCTATGGCTAAACTCTGTTGACGAGAAACAACCTAGGAAGAACTGTTCTCTTCAACAGCTGCCCTCTGACAGGTTTATCACTCAGTAATCATTGATTTAGGTTTGCTCAATTTTCTGTGGTGCTGCAGACTCTCCCTGCATGAAATGCAGCCTCTTAAGCCATTACAGAGTCTCAGAATAGATAAGCTTAGAAGGAAGGATGCAGTGGATGATCTGGTCCAGCCTCCCTGCTGAAGCAGAGTAAGCCAAATGAGTCTCTGCTTTCATAGGGCAAAAGAGCATTACTGTTTTTATTAGTCTCATGCAGCTGGCAATGGTGTTGTGAAGATTCATTTTTCTAGTCTGTTCCTTTGCTGCATCTTCTTGGAGTTCCTGCAGTCTGTAACTCATGTTCATCCATAGCAGGTAGGAGCCCTTGGATACCAAGCAGCTTTCCAATAGTGAATGAGCTGGTGTGTGGGTATTCAGATGTTATCACAGGTTAGTGAGTTGTCTTTTTAGATAGGCTATTTGCCTTTTGGTTAATAGGAATGGCCATTAGCTAACCAGTGCTTTAGTGACTCATGGCTAGGGTCTTCCTGCAACAATCCTATAGTGATAACTGGAGTCAGCTTTTAGATTGGATAGATGATTTCAAAAGACAAAGCATTTATATGTTTCGTTTTCAGAATAATTTAGGAGCTAGCCAAATACATATATTTTTCTTAGAAAATTCTCATCCTGTGGGGGCTCACTTATATTACATGCACAGGTGCTTCTTTGCTGGAATAAGCGTTTCATTCAAATAGTTCTTATTTAACTGATTGCTTTATGTAAAACCACGAAGGAAGATGTAGCCACATATTGACAGTCTTGCTATCTTATTTCATCTTACTATGCAATGGAGTCTAGCTCCTTGAAGATAAGATAGTAGTGTCATAATCTAGTTAGCACCTCAGTTGTAATGGACTGAGGCAATTGATGCTCTTAAGAGGAACGACCTGATTTTCTTACCAGTGGTTGTTCAGTCAGTCTCTGTAATGCATGTAGTCAGAATCTTACCTTTCTGACTATGTGAAGGGTTAGATATTATTACTTGAAGCTTTTGTGGGACATCTTGATCCTGTGTTTTGAATCACTGGCATTCCTGTTTTGCGTGGCACAAGGGAAGTGTGGCGTGGGTGGGGTTTTTTTTGTTTGTTTGTCTCGGTTTGGTTTTGGGGTGGAGTTTTTTGGTTGAGTGTTTTTGTTTGGTTTTGTTTGGTTTTTTTTTTTAAACACTGAGTCATGAAGCTCACCAGTAGAGACCAAGAAAACCTCTAGATTTACTCATTAGTAATCTTTGAATACAGATAGAGAGCAGGTGTTGCAGAGGGCTGGATCCTTTGCTGTCGGGCAGAGAAACTTTTTGTTATTGCTAGAGCAGTAACTCAGAATCTTGTTACACTGAGTTTTTTTCTTTTTAGATATTGCTAATGGATCTTTGCATTGCTACTGTTTAATATCATTAGCAATTGAAGGAATGTTGTTCTTGTTCATATGGTGGGCCCAGGTAAGAGCACAGAGGCAGACTGTGCCTCTTTGGGTGAGTTTGTTCTACTGCGAACAGTGGCTTGGCTGTTCCATTGCAATCTTTTGTTCTCCCAAGCACCAGCATTTGCCATTAATGCTTATTGATTGAAGTGTCTTTCATACTGAGACTATGTACAAGTACTCTTCCAAATTTTCAGAGGTTTAAGATATGGAAACTTTGTGCTGCTCTACATTGTTAGAATTCTTCACTAGCAAGCTAAAATGCCTAAAATGTGAAACTTGGCCAAGACATAGTCAATGTATTTGCTGAACAATTTGCTTTGAAGAAATTTAGTTCTGACTTATTAATGTTTATACTTACACTGTCTTGCACAAAAAAAAGTCTGATGTATATTGATGTTATACATATTTTATATATATCAATTTTTGTGTATGTTTATATTATAACTAGACACTTCTTCGTTCGGTTATACAAACTCAGCTAAACTAACTAAGGGATTTTTTTTTTTTTTGTCCCTTACTCCTAAGAAAGACCTTCCTACCTCGGGGGCTGAACCTGCAAGGCTAATGCTTTAAGTCTTTTAGTAGAGTTTTAATAATGTGAAAAAAACAAGGGCAGAATTTCAGAAAGCTTCACATTCACTGATATGATTCTTAGCAGAGGTCAAAACATATTTAAAGTCTTGTAACTTTTCTGCAAATCCCGCTTAAAATTCCTCATGCATCCTACTTCTAGCTAGTTTCCAGAATGTTGGGGATTTTTTAAACTTTTTTTTCTTACTTTCTTCAAAGATACACTGTAATTTGCTATGTTCTTAAGTTGTCATCACACATGCTTTGTGTTCAATGTACAGAATATCCAGAACAGTCTTAATTTTAATTTTCTGGCAAATTAGTCCATAATTTTAAAGTTACAGGAACACCTTTAAGCAAATATTTGGTGGCATTAGAAAACCAAAATTTCAGGTCCACTGCAATGTAGTGACAGTGTTGATGTTGCAGCTGGCTGTGCTGCAGCAGGACCCTGCACCCCAAGGCTTGGTGAGTGCTCAGTGGCAGAACTTGCAGGTACAGAGCCACAAAGCACAGATTTCCTTCAGCTGGGAAGTTGCAGAGAAATGTTTCTGATAGCTCTGGCTGGGTACAGTCTAGGATAAAGTTGCCTGTGGATTAAAGTGAAAACATGAAACAGGCTGGACCTAGTGGCAGCCTTCCAGCTGCTTCTCCTCCGTCTTTGCAGGGTTTATGTTCTTTTACCTTCCCCAGGCCCAGCCTGAGGAACCAGGTGCTTGCTGCCAATTAGCCTTGTCAGGACAGCCCAGAGCTTCTCTTGACAAGCCTGACTGCTGACAGCAGCTGTGGGCTAGTCTTAGGCAGGATTTTTAACTCCTTGCTTGCCAAATGCTTTGCAGTTTAAATCCCTGGTCTCATTCTGCAGTTATTCAAATAGGCTTCTATTTTATGAAAGTATATTCTGTACAGAAACTGATCTAAGATTTCCAGTGGTGCTGTAGTGGTAGAGTTTACTTGCCAAACTTCTGGCATGAAAGAATGTGAGTTGGAAGTTCAGTCATTATGAAGGTCACTTTATAAATTTTATTTTAAATTTTGGCCATCTCAGGCCACCTTCTACTTGCTGTACAGCATAGCTGTAGCTGGATAACAGCTTGGGCTTTTACTCTTCTCAGTTGTTATGGTTTTAGAAACTTTTGAACATTTGGGTCTATTTCACTTAAATTTGAGAGAAGGGCTGCTTTATTTTATTTTTCTTGCAATTTGCATGAATGGCAATAATGCTTTTCCCCATGTGGTCACCACTGTAGGTACATTGCTAGAGAAAGACAAGTACAGCTTTGGTTTTATCAGTTGATAAGAGGTGGCAGGTAGCTAGTTTGTGTTGGAGCATATGATCTTTTGCTTGGCCAGGTTCAGAGGACACATGGGAAGTGCCTGGGAGCATGAGAAAAGCTCTGTGTCCGGGAGGTGCCTGTCAGCTGATGGGGAGCATGGGTACAGTGCTGAGGGAGAGGCGTTAGACAGGCTGTTGAGGTTTTGAAAAATGTAGTGAGAAGAAATAGGACTGTTAAACCAGTATAAATTGATTGCAGAACAGAAGGACTGTGTTTGGAAAATGGGCCGTTTGCAATTGAATGAAATGCTCTGTTTACAAAATATATTAAATTGGATGTTTTTACTGAGCTAGTCAAAGATGTGGGATGTGATTTGACTCATCTTTTCAACTTTGCTTCCAATTTCCTTTGCTTTTAGTGAGGCGCAGCTATTAAGGTATGCTTTTTCTTTACTCAGAACTCCCAGGATTTACATACAAATAACCATTGGATCTCTTTGTATCAATTTGAGACCTATTTATATTTTAGAACTTTGTAGAGGAGGATATGCTTCATTAGTGTTCTTAGAAGTAGAAACAAATTCTTCTCTACTAAGGGAGAGCTCCATGACTTTGCTCAGAGTACTTTTGACTTTTGCAGAGGTCATCAAGAAGGCTGCTGTACTTAACTTGAACACTGACTGGAACCATTTATTCTGTCCACATGACTTTTAAAAAGTATAGTGGCAGCTTCTGTGTGAGAAGAGTTAAACACAGCAGTGAGGAAACCATTATTACACTAAGTCACCTAGTGACTTACTAGTTCAAGGAACTAGACTGGTTCCTGTCATGGAAGAGTTCTCTTCCATGGCAGATACTTTACCTTACTAGCTTAATGCTCATTCTTTTTTTTTTTCAAATGTTAAGGTGAAATTGGATTGCTTGCTTAGGCTGTATGGAGGTAGTGTAAAGGAAACTGCTTCCCTTTAATGTTGCTTGTGTGGATTTACATGTTACAATGAGTGGCCACCATCAGGAAACTGCCTAAATGATTTGAAGGTTTCTTGACTTGGATTAATGTGTGCCATTGTCTTGAATTTGCAGTTTCTAGCACAGAGATCTACCACTATGTGGAGTTCTTGGTAAATCTGTATATTGATATTTCTATTTTAATATCTGAAATGCATGTTTGCTCTGTGATTCTTACATAATCAGAACTACTAGCATTGTTCACGATGGTTGTGTTACTACCTACTTGACTTCTGTGAGTAGAGGGAAAGGAGTATTTAAAAAACAGTTGTCTCTAGTTTTGGTTCAGTGCCATAACTTTCTGTTTGTCTATTGATGGCTTGTCTGCTTCAGGGGTTTCAGATTTTCTGAACAGCAAAGAAATGGATAGCAACTGTACAGCACTTTTCAATCCAGGGTGAACAAACAGTCCCAAATTGTCCTTTTGGAAATCCAAAGCCCAGTAAGGGGCTTACAAGAATGTTCCCACTGTTCGAAGTCTTGGAGCAGTATTTTTGAACTGAAATTACCAACGTGGAGCTGGTAGAAGAAGGGGAAGAAACTGGCAGAACATCAGCTGTCCAAGCTAAGACTGCTTTTTGCTCATTGCAAATCTGCACCAAGGAGGGGGAGTTTACTTCTTACTACAGATTGAAACAATGGTAAAATATGATTATTTTACTTTGACTTGACAGTCTGCCAGCTTAAGTCCTTGAAACTTAAAGCTTTCCTTGTGTTTTAGCAGAATGCATCAAGCCAACTCAGCATTTTATTTTCAACTAAAGGTTTTCGGTGGCTGAACTTTCAATGCAAGTGTTCAAAGCAGCATCCTAAGTAGAGTCCTAATCTCTCTCTTTGCAGCCAAAGCCCCACAGCTGAGAATGGAGATTTCTCTTCAAAGTAGCCATCTAAGAACTTAATACCTTCAGCAGCACTAACCTGTGCTGCTGTGGAAGGAAGCAGTCTTGCCCTGGCTGCTGCTTCCTCCCTCCTCATCTGCTCCTCCCATGTGTTAACTTGAATGTTTGTACAGAAGTCATAAACCAGATGGAATAAATGATTGAGACTTTTTCTGAGAATTCATTTTAGTCTGGATCAGTTCCTTGAGCTGGTTGGCTGAGCAGCCATATGGTGTACAGACCACCTCCTGCACCAGCACAGGTGGCCAGGAAGAGGCTGACGCCATTTCTTTTGGTTGCAGTGCTGACTTAGGCCAATTCTGTGTGTTGTTGGAATTGTAGCTCTGTATCCTTTACCTCTTTTCTGGCAGGTTTGAGTTTTGGTTTGGGGATTCAAACCTTCGTATTCATCTTCCTATGCAACTGCACTTCCAATTTATCAAAGCCTAATAGTTAAAAATCAGTAGTACTTTATCCTAATAAGGCTTTTATGAGACACTTGGCTCCTTTACCTTGTTTAGTTAAAAAAATAGGAGCCACCTTTTCCTTCCAGGCCTCTAAATCGGCTCTTTGAGCTGTCTGCAGTGAGCACATTTTTGTGTGTGTAGAAAAATGCATGGCTCCTCTTGAGCCAACAAATTCCTTGTTTTTTAAGAAATGTTATCTCTAGTATTACAGTAGTAATTCATTATTTCTGGAATGTGCATTGGAAGGGAGGAAATTGCTTTGTAATCCTTAGTATTGCCCTTCCTTCCTCAAGTGGGTTGCTTCAGATGTAGGGGGTTGCCAGCCTTATTCACTTTGACTGAATAAGGTTGAGGAGCGCTGACGGAGCAGCTCCCTCAGTGCATCCCCACAGCAGGAGCTCATAGGACACCGACCTCTTCAGCAAGCATCCCTTAATGCAAGCAAATGTCTCTAATAAGAGTCTCTTGTCACTGCTAAGCAAATCACTTTAAGGAATGACACAAACAGAAGCAGTGCTTCCCTCCAGTCTTGTACCTCCATGGTCCGTGGGGGCGTGCACCAGGGTGATGGAATGCGCTGGCTGGTTTGCCTGTTAGGCTCCAGCTAACATTGAGCTGGACAGTGTGCAAGGAGCAGGGAGACTGATTTCTCTCCCTCTCCTCTTTTTCCTTTTCCTGTCAGGTTACTGGGTTTTGACTTGTAAGAATTGTCCGGTTTTGTATTCCTTCAGTGTTTTGACCTTGTTATCTTTCAGTGTTTTGAAGTTATCATCTTACAAAAATACCAAAACAAATAACCTTGTAGGGTTTTTGTTTTTGTTTTTTTTTAACCTGTTCTGTAAGGTATCATACTTTGTGCAGTGTATCATCTTTTGTGAAGATGTCCTTTACAAAAGATAATACATTGTTAGGAGTTAATACTCTGGATATAATAAACCATACTGAGTAATTATTAGACTGGGTGAACTGTGAGAGTGAAATGAGTATATTATCTTTCAGACAGAGCACAGCCTTAACTTTGAATAGTATTCCTACGAAGTCACAGGCAGAAAGCTCTGGCTAGGTCTTGTGACATTTCTGGGAAGAGTGGTCTGAGTTTTCACAGTAATCTGTTAATACGTGGTATTTTAGAATTACAAACAAGTTGTAACTGTAGCTTTATCATACTGCTTAAAATCTCTTGGTTGTCTCAGCATTTGTGCACTCAGAATACTTGAAGACTACACTCATGCAAACTTCATGCCTTTGAATATCTCTAAATGTACTGCAAATGGGAATGTAGCACTAAGGCACTACTGCTCATTGCTTCTGTAATCCCTGTAGAGTGCTTATTATCTGTTATTTTTAAGATCATTTATGCCAGTTCAAAGTAAGTAGAAATAATTTTTAGTTGAAAAGAGATTGTGTTAAGAACATCAGTAGAACTTCTCTTTTTCTTAGAAAAATAATTGTTTTTTTTTCTTAGAAAATCTACAAGTGGTTGATTTTGATCCACTTTGTGGATTTGGATGGAATGAAATTGATTTCCTGTTTAGGCTAGAATAACCACTGGCGGTACTCCTTTGTAAAACTGGGATGGCTTTAGCACCAGTTCAGGAACAGTTTCTATTTTGTAAAGCCTAGTGCTGCCGCAAGAAATCTGTGAAACCACACATCTGTTGCACATTGATTTAAGCTAATTTAAAATGACTACGTTGAATGTTAAGTACTTCACCAGTGACTCAAGTTTTATTCTAACACAAGTCTGAGGTGTTTAACGGAGACAATTCGCCCAAGTTCAAGGAACTGTTTTCCATTAGGGAAGGCTGGTTCCTGAAGAAACCACTCCCTCCTGGAGCCACCTGGCAGTTTGTCCAACAGGCTGTGTCAGCTGGCTGGCAGTGCTGATGTGATAGGTGGTGCATTGACTGCTCATGTTTCTGAGCAGAACTGAGAAGAATAGGGATATAGAAAGCTAGTACCATTAAGCATGACACTTCAGGATAAGTGGGGTTTTTGTATTTTTAATGAGTTAAAAGGGTTAGCGTGCAGCCCCTTTGCCACCTGTGCCCAGTAAAACAGCATTGCTGGTTTTATTTGGAATGAAGATGAACTTCAGAGGGCTGAATGAGCTAATGCTTCAAGTAAGGTTTTCTTTAAAGTTGGATAGCCCTTATTCTAGCAACTTTACCTTGTGTTTGCTCTGTTAAGGCCTTGCACTGAACCAGCTATAAAAGGTTTGACTGTCTTGTGTTTGTAGGCTTGCTAGGAACATAATGCAGAACAAAAGAAAGGAGAAGAAATGTTATAGTTGAAAAAAACCTGTACTTGTGCTTTGAGCTTCGTTTGGTATGAATACTTTGTACTTGCCACTCTGTTGCTCTCTGGGAAGGTTACTTTTATGGAATCTCTGTAGTGTGGCCTAGCTTTTAAAATGTTTCAGCAATTTTAGTGCTTCCAGAGGTGAATGGAAACTAGTAATACTTGGGACTTTTGTGCCATTGCTCTGGAGTTTCTACCTAGGAATATTAAGCTTTAATACTCACTAATATTAGTGATTGCTTGACCCTGTAGCTTTTCATTGAAGTACATTGTGCATCACATTTCAATATTTTTCTTCCTGATCTGTATGTGAAGCTTAAATTTAAGTTCCCAATGTTTTCAGTTAACTATTACTGCTTCCCTGGGCTTGGATCTGTTATGGAGAAGCAAATTATTCTCCTCTGTTCTGTTACTGTTCTGAAATCCCTCAACTCCTCTTGGATTTCTGAAAAACAATGATGATTATTTTAGGGAAGTGCTGACCTACTCTTTTAATAAAGAACTTGTCTTGTATTCCACTTTCCCATTTTTAGAATCATGGTTCATATTGCTCTTGCTTCACAATCATATAACATCCTTGTGGAGAGTACAGCAGTTGCTTACCTGGAAAAGTAATATTAGAAAAGTGTGTATTTTTAGCTGCCTTTTGATGTGATGTAGCAGCTGGAAACAAGGAGGAGAGACACTATGTGGTGATCTGACAGCACTGCCAACCACAGCTTGGGAACCACTGTTCTGGACTTGAGACCAAAATGTGGGGAAACCATTTCATAGGCTTCATTATGCCCATTGTGCCTGGCACTTCAATGATCCAGATACTGTGGCCTTGCTCTTGGTTTTATTTCAGCATTCTTCCCATGACTGTACTTGACAAATGTTGTTAATGTATACAAAAAGCAAGTTCTGTGAAGCTTTTTATGTTAACATGCATTGAAAATATATAAAGAGCAGGTAGTTCCATGCACACATTTCAGAAATAAATGATAAAATATCCCTTTGATGTCAGTGACTAACGGTAAAAATCTAAATGAAAAGATATTCCAACTACTAACAAAATTTCTGCTTTTCCCTTTGTAGTAATCATGCCCACAAGTCAAAGAAGGAATCTAGCAAGTTCGCGTTGAGGTATATTCTCAAGACAAGACACAGTGACTCATTTGCTTTTCTGGGTAAGAAAGGTATCTTTATTCTCTTGAGTGTGATAAAAAGCACTTAACCTTTTAAATGTAACTTGGGAAAAGTACAGTCTGTCAAGCCAGTATGCTGGGGGGGTTGTGGGTGGAGTGTTTTGTTGATTTTTATTTTTATTTGTTCTTGAAACTTTCTGGGCACATGTAGGGAACTTTCCACCCATCTAACAGTCTTGAGACATTTTAGACTAGTAGTGCAAAAGTAGAGCAATAAAGAGCAATTTCAGAATAAAAGACACCACTGAATAGCATATGATTGTTTGGTTTGAAAAGTAATTCCAGTTCATTGTCACAAAAACGTGTACATTTTCTAGCCTGACTTGCCAAGGGAATGGAGTTACAGAATATCTCATTCTTTTCTCTTCTCAAAAATTTAAAACATCTCTCTGACTAGGAAGAAAATAAAAAACTTATAACTTGAGACAAAAGTGTAGAAGTCAACCTTCTATATATTGTGTTGACAGGCTGGCAGCCAGCAAACATGTGCTCCCTCATGGTCAGCAGGGATATTCTGAGACACCACAAACAGCTATGATCATTGCAATGACATGATACGTGTTGGATGCTTCCTGCAAATCTGTATGTGGTCTGACTTTAGTCGTTCTGCTGCTTCTAGAATTTCTCCAGCTTGATTCAGACAACTCCAGAAAGAAAAACAATTTTAGGATTTTTAATTTTCATCAGGAAGACATTCTTTGCTCATTTGCTTACAGTCTTTATGTATACATGGAACTGTGTAGCATCTTCTATGTGTAACATTGCTCTGCAAGTGTCTCCCTCATTAATAACCCCTTGGGTGCTGTGCAGATTGTCCTTAGCACTGTGTTGTAGGTAACTTTTACCAGTAACCTTCAGAGACTGAAGTCCTGATTTCCCCATTCTCCCCAGCTCCTTCATCCACACTCAGTTCTTAAGGTCTTATTTAGAGCAGTTGGATACCTGTCTCACTGGGTTTGCTGGATTGTCTGATGACAGAGTGAGGAAGCTTTTGGTTTTAGTTGCTGTCACAGTCAGGTGTTACACATTCATTCTCTTGCATGTTTCTCTTGTAAGCTATGCCTCTGACTCTTCCCCAGTCTCAGTGGGTTCTAAAGTTGCAGGCTTACAGCTGTGCTCCTGTTGGAAGGACTTGTAGGCTGGATCACCAGAGCATTGCCTACTTGTCATGAGCCCCAGTGCATTCAGTCACTGCTTCAGATTCCTCTCCAGTTAGGAACAGAAAAGAAGTGCAGCAACAGAGGAGTGTTGCTGCAAAACAATATGTTTCCAAAGAACAGAGCAGTTTCCATAAAAAGTTAAATTAGATAAGATGACGAATTTTAGTCTTTTAAGTTTAGCACTTCTCTCAGAACTTAATTAGATCTAATTTAGCTTGGCATTGCCTGGCTTTTTTTAGTACAGAATTAGCCTGTTTCTCTCTGTCTTAGGGCAGTCCTGTAATTTTGGCAGTCTTGTTCCAATTATCAAACTCAGTTTCTAAAGATGCAGTTTCAGAATACACACTGCTAATGTTTTTATCTTTTTACTGTATCTTCATGATTCACTGTCATCGTGTTTCTGCGGTGGAGCTGCTTTCGTTTTAAGTGTTCTTGCTAAAGATAGAAAAGCTCCTTGGGCTCTTGCATTCTTTTATATCTTAAGTAATAAAACCAGACCATTGGTTGATGGGGTTTTTTTCAGCTGTTTCATATGGCTTATATTAATGTATCAGAGGCTTTATAATTCTAAAATTGTCTTTTGTCTCATCTAATAATGGTGAATGCTTTTTTTTCCCCCTAAATTTCTGTTTTTATGCTAATTCTTTTAATCTTGCAAAGCTATATCTTGGAATTTATGTGGTCTGCAGCTGGAACTTTTGCTTTTACATGGTCTCTCTGGACATTTGCAGTACACTTGTTGGATTTTACTAACAGCTCTCCTAGTTTGGAGTGATTTGAATAGTTCTTATTCAGGATTTCTTTTACTGCTGCTTATTGGAAGCTTATCAGGGAGTCATACCTAACATGGCTAAATAATTCTTCCTAGAATGAAGAATTTTAGACTGTGTATTTCCTATTCATCAGGTTACAACTATGCAGACCTACCTGTATGCCTACAGAAAAATAGGAGGGCCTACTTCTAAATGAAATGTTTGTAATTTCCTAAACGCTTTCTTTGCGATGATTTTTCTAAATATTCATTTAGAAAATTTTCAAAAGTATGGATATTTTTCTAAATATCAAAATGGTGTGATGCATCTTGCTTCCACATAACCCTGCAAAGACTAGGGCACTTTTAAAAATGTATTGCATTGTTAATAATAGTCATCTTGGGTCTGTAACTTAATTGAAAACTGAAGATGTATCCTCATGTTTAAAAACTGTATTTTTATTTTAATATTTCTTCTCCTCTTGAATTTAGATAACATAATCCATGGATAAAGTGGGAAAGATGTGGAACAATTTCAAATACAGGTGCCAGAATCTCTTTAGTCATGAGGGTGGAAGCCAAAATGAGAGTATAGTTGTGAACTCCAATAATTGTTCATCTGGTAAAGAGAAAGCCATCCAGATAACTGACTTGACTCAACAACAACCCAGCAGCCCGTTGAGAGAAAACATTGCTTTGCAATTAGGCTTAAGTCCTTCAAAGAATTCAGCAAGGCGGAACCAAAACTGTGTCACAGAAATTCCTCAGATTGTTGAAATAAGCATTGAGAAGGAGAATGACTCGTGTGTCACCACGGGAGCCAGGCTTGCTCGAAGGGACTCTTACTCTCGGCATGCTCCTTGGGGTGGGAAGAAGAAGCATTCCTGCTCTACCAAAACACAGAGCTCCTTGGATACTGAAAAAAGATTTGGTAGAACACGAAGCGGTTTGCAGAGGAGGGAGAGAAGATACGGGGTGAGCTCAGTCCACGACATGGATGCAGTGTCCAGCAGGACGGTAGGTAGCCGTTCTCTGCGACAGCGTCTCCAAGATACTGTTGGGCTGTGTTTTCCCATGAGAACTTACAGCAAACAGTCCAAACCTCTGTTTTCTAACAAAAGAAAGATCCATCTCTCTGAACTAATGCTTGAGAAATGCCCTTTTCCTGCAGGCTCAGATCTGGCCCAGAAGTGGCATCTGATTAAACAACACACAGCACCTGTGAGCCCTCATTCAACTTTCTTTGACACGTTTGATCCTTCCTTGGTTTCCACAGAAGATGAAGAAGACAGGCTCAGAGAGAGACGTAGACTTAGTATTGAAGAAGGGGTTGATCCCCCTCCCAACGCCCAAATACACACTTTTGAAGCTACAGCACAGGTAAATCCATTGTATAAACTGGGACCAAAGTTAGCCCCTGGTATGACTGAGCTGACCGGGGACAAAACCGTAACACCTCCAGGGAACTGTGACTCCGAAGAGGACACGACGACGCTCTGCCTGCAGTCGCGCCGGCAGAAGCAGCGTCAGGTGTCAGGAGAGAGCCACGGCCATATCAGCCGGCAGGGGGCTTGGAAAGTGCATACTCAGATCGATTACATCCACTGCCTCGTGCCAGACTTGCTCCAGATCACAGGTAACCCGTGCTACTGGGGCGTCATGGACCGCTACGAAGCAGAGGCACTTCTGGAGGGTAAACCCGAAGGCACTTTTTTGCTCAGGGATTCTGCGCAGGAGGACTACCTCTTCTCGGTGAGCTTCCGCCGCTACAACCGCTCGCTGCACGCACGCATTGAGCAGTGGAACCACAACTTCAGCTTTGATGCCCATGACCCCTGTGTGTTCCACTCCTCCACCGTCACGGGGCTTCTGGAACACTACAAGGACCCCAGCTCTTGCATGTTCTTTGAACCGTTGCTTACTGTGTCTCTGAACAGGACCTTCCCCTTTAGTCTGCAGTATATCTGCCGGGCAGTAATCTGCAGGTGCACTACCTACGATGGAATCGATGACCTTCCTCTACCCTCAATGTTGCAAGACTTTCTAAAGGAGTATCACTATAAACAAAAAGTCAGGGTGCGATGGCTGGAGCGGGAACCTATAAAAACAAAGTAAATGGAAATCAAAATAAGCTTCTGGAACATGCGTTGTTTTTTTTTTTTTTTTGTGTATTACAGTTTAACTGCAGCGAGCGCACCGACGACGTCTAGCTTTTCTGCAATATCCTATTTAAGCTGAGTGTTAGTATCCTGTCAGATGCTGCCTGCTGTTAATCAAACTAAGTTGTGATGCCTCTTGGAAACAATAAGCAGACACAATTCTGCACGTTTTTCATTAAGGCCTAATGAAAATATTTTTGCTAATTTCTAAATATTTTGTTTCCCTTTTATAGCTGTAGTAATTGATGAAGAAACTATGAGGCATTTCCCATGGGGCATTCATGTAATGCTATTAAAGAAAGGCTTTACCAGAGGGGCATTTTTGCTAATATTTGAAGTATTTTTTTTAATTCTCTTCTTGAAAACTTTCCTCTACTAAAAGTAATAATTTAGTTCACAAACAAGTTTCCAAGTACCAGTGAATATTTTCTTGTTATGAAGAGCAGTTCACTGGAAGCAGTCCATTAAGAGTTAATGGTGCTTAGATGCTAACAGATGAATCATGCTTTTCACAGTGTATAAGGTTTCCTAATCATTAAGACTTGAATATGCCTGCTCAGTACTGTAATTCTGTTACAAACACTTGGAGATTTAAGTGGCATTGTTAGCGAAAGTAATACTGTCTCAGTTAAAAATACCTTCCAGTGTGAATTGCTGCTTCTGTGGCAGGACACAGAATTAGATTATTGCTGTGAAACATAAGGTTGTGGGTTTTTTCCAAAACAGATTTTGGTGGCCTGACTGCTAGTAACTTACAATGGAAGGTAATAGTGACAAGAAAAAAAATGTTTAATTATTTAAAGTCATGTGATATTTTTATGGAGAACATGACAAGTGGTTGACTTGTTATAATCAGAGTACAAAATCTGACATATCTGAAACAAATGTCAGATTTCAGAGGTACTGGTACACTTTATTTGTAAATATCTTTCCATCTGCGCTTTTAAAAATGTTTTAAAATAATATGCACTGATGATAGTTTCAACAGATTACTTAGAAACAAGATTCTAACTTCTGTTTGCTTATTTAATTGGAGATGGAACTGAAAGTAGTTCTGTCTTAGGTATTTTGCACTAAAATTTTGTTGGAATGCCCTGAGTCCTGTTTAATGTTTTGTACCAATTCTGAGTGCTCCCTAGTTTCTTTACCAGCTGCTACAGTATTTTTTTTCTTACTTCTCTACAGCAGTGACCTGTGCGAGGTAGGAAACATTTTGGCTGCAAGTACAATAAACGTTATTCTTGTATGCTACACTAACCCTTCTATTGATGTATTTTTCTGCTTGCTGTGCCTTGTTCTGGCTTTTTGTGCTAATAAAGTACAGTATGTTCAGTGTTATACTTGTATATCTGCTCTGTTTTTATATATTCACGTAACTTGTAGCAGCTAAATGAATTTTTAATAGGCTTTTCTTAGTATTTAGGATAGGTGATGCACAAGTACTGTGCAGTTGAGTATTAGTTGGTCAGCACACCATATTCCTGGTTTTTGTTACAGCAACTTGACAGTGTACACCATTGAATAACGTTTCTGTAGTCACTGCAAGGTAATGGACTTGTCTGCAGGCATAGAGCATTTTACAGGTTTTTGTAATGCAAAGGATAAATGTTAAGAAAAAAGTGTTCTAAAACATTATTGATCCCCTAATAATGTAATGATTGCTGAAGGTGTTTCAGCTTGTTGTATAGGTAACTGCTAAGGTTAATATTTTGATACTCCCCACTGAGGAATGTTTATTCCTGTAAATTGACAGTACAGCAGCGGCATTTGTTCACTTTTTAGGCTATTTTAATAAATAGATGTACACACACAAGCTGGCCAAATGTCCTGTTTTTACCAAAGAATACTGTCAATTTATGTTGGGGTATTTTTTTAGTTTTAAAAAAAAAAACAAACTTAAGAGTGGAGAGGTGCAATTTTTGTTCTATCAAATATTTATCCCAAGCTATGATAAACCAAAGTATTTGACAACTTCATCTGAACCTAAGTAATGTATTCGTTTATGTTGATAGAGCCTAAAGCTTTTACATCAATGGTGTTGTCATTATTTCTGAACTCACAATGCACCTGAAGAGAAATGATTTAAATAATTTTATAATGACTGGAACAGCACTACATAAAAGCTCGTACTACGAGGGGTTAATCTGAAGCACCCAGAAAGCACTTTAAAACATGTGTTTATATGCTTGTGGAAAGTTTGTGATCCCTTATGCATTCTTTGTAGTAGATTATCTTCTTTCATGTGTTAAAAGACTTCAACTGTTAAAATGGAACTTTGTTTAGAATATGTAAATACTAAGTTTATGTAATTATGTGTACAACTGTGCTAATGGTCTCTTAAGTTTTGAATTGTGTGTGTTTGTGTGTCATTGGATATGCAACTCTTGGTTTAAAATCTGCTCTAAGCATAAAAAGAGGAAAAAGTCACCAGCATGAAATTGCACCTAAGTGTACCTTCACTGTGTCGTTCTCACTGTTCCCCCAGTCGGATCTGAGTGCCAGATGAATTACTTAAATTCTTGCTCTCAGTATTAGTGTCATACAGTCAGCCTGCAACCAAGCTTTGTCCCGGTGTAGGGACCTGTTTTTCATTTACACCCGTTGCAGTTGCTTGTCATGAACTAGCTGTGACATTTGTCGGTGTGGTCAAGAATACAAATTCATCTAATTTTTAATCATGTGGTGGAATCTTTGGGAAAAAAAAAAATAAAAACCCCAAATCCTTATCTCAAAAAGTTTGCTCTTGCATTTGTATAAATAATCATTATGGAGAGATTTGCTCCCCTAGAACACACAAAAAGGAATTATCTATTTCTCTAAAACTTTTTTAAAGCTCTGCTTCACTGAAATATACAGATTAATTTGCTAATACGGTTATGCTAAAATGAATCACTTTTTAAATTTTGGTGGACTTGACTTGTTGACTATTCCAGTTGCAGTGTATTTCTTAATGAATACATTTTCAGTTCTAAAGGCATTAAAATGCTAGTAGGTAGAGAATGCAAATAGTTGATTTCTCATTTGTGTTTCTCATTCTGGTTTCATTTAGAAAATCTTGAACACGTCTTAAAGAGGTGCACAGACCACTTTTTTTTTAATTTAACAGCTTTGTATTTTTTTTAATTTAACAGTAGGATTCAATGTAAAAAGGTACACTTTTATTATTCCAGCCTAATTTGGTTACGTGACAGATAAGTTTTGGAGCCTCAGTCTTGTCAAGTATTCTTTGGAGGTGATTCTGGTTTCTGCAGAAAGAGCTAGAGAAAGGGCTTACTCCATAGGAGGGTTTTGTGAGGAATCTTACAAAGGTGTTTTATATCCCTGTGGAATTGGACAAAGGAAAATATATTTTGAGTATACAGGAGGGTCTGTGAGTTTAGGATCTTTTACCAGTTTTATCAGGTCTATGGTGTTTATCAGTTTTAAATGCATAACTCTTGAACATACTTGTAAGGCAAGTAGACACTTGTCCAGATAATTTACTTATCAGAAGGGAACTTCTGAAGAAAATAAGTTACAAATTAATACTTTGCATTTATGTACTTTTAGATTTTATGTGCATTTGAAGACTTGCTGCTTACAAAATTATAGTCCTTAAATCAGAAGCATAGAGTTGTGAAGAGATGTCTGTTTATCTGTAGTGTTTGACAATATGAAGTCAAGCCTTACAGATGTCACTCAAATCCTTAAGTCCTTATTTAACTTAAATGTTCTGTTCTACTTGGAAACAAGCAAAGATTCTGAATTTCTTTGTTAAAAAAACCTGTTTGCTCCAGTCTCCATGTGCAAGCCAAAATATTTGCAGAATGCTTTAAAGCTTTTCTCTGCTGCAGAATTGCATGTAAGACAGTTGTCATTGTCAGAAGTTGCTGAGTACCAGAGAGATGTATCTGTAGACATCATCATTATTTTTTTTTCAAACTTATCTTGAAAGATGGTATTTAATGGAAAAATATGAACTGAATCAGTTGATTCTTTCCAAAGTAGCATTTCTCCATTTAAGACCTTTAAAGCTCACATTTAAAATTATGGAAGTGCTTTTTGAGCCTCATTTTCTGGAAGTGTTATGAAGTTAGCACATATGTGCCAAACCTTAGTCTGCAAGTATCTGGCACTTGTATATTTATATGTTAATAAGATGCCTCCAAGCATGTTTACATTCATGGTCTTTTTTTGAAGCTACTGAAGTACACCAATATGGTGAGCGTTAATATATTTGAATTCTAAAAATTCTTTCTGTTTTCTGTCTGTGTATGGCATGCTTTGCAATTAAAAGGACTATTTTAGTTGTATCTTCACCTGCACTTATATATTACGACCAGTTGATTGGTGTGTTTTTTCCTGCTGTTGTCACACTTTCCTAAACAGTTGTCTCTGGACTGTGACCAAAGGAGATTTTTCATACCTGTTTATTTTTAAGTAGAAATCAAATCAGTTGGCTTTTAAAGTATTAATTCCTATGGAGCGTGGTGTAACACTGCTAATTGCTCTCCCTTTTTGCAGTATTGATGTACAGAGAATTATTTAGCTTGACCATGAGTTTTAGCTGCTGAATGTAGTAGACTTTAAATGTCTGAATTTTAGGCATTTGTTTAAATTGAAAAATGGTCCTAATGAGGGCTTTGAAAAGAAAAAGGTTTGATGTTTTTATGTCAAGATACATGAAGTGAATGTTTTGCAATGAGATGAGGATCTCTTCGAGATGCTTTTTAGTTTTCCCTGTCACTGTCTTGAATCACGACTCTTTAAAAATGAAAAAACCCAAACACTCTCTTGAAGATTTAGACCTTACAATCATTTAAAAACTGAAAAGAAATCTGGTGCATTTACTTAATTTGCTTGCATGTTGCCAGACTGATTTAAGAATAGTTGTTTCAAGAAGCAAATTAAATCTGTTATTTCAATGAAGCATTGCCATTTATGATTTTATAAAGTATTCCATTTACAAAAGTTGTCTGCCAGCAGGATGTTAACCTGATACTGTATTTGTTGTTATCAGGGTAACTGTTGTATGTGTGCTTTTCGAGCTGAGTAAGTGTTCACTTTGTAAATTTGCATTAAGGCTACAGCTGTTACCAGCAAGGTTCCCTAGGGCAAACACAATGAATTTATGAGCTGAAGCTCCTGGTGCTTGACCCTTTTTTGTCTTCACTAGGAAAAAAAGTGTGTAACTCTGCACGATACAGCTCGTGTTACAAATTTCCATGTTAAGCACACAGCTACGCTGACAAGCAGAAACATATCTGAACTTGCTTGTCTGGAGTAAAGCAACCTCTGACTTCTCAGCAGGAGCTGTAACTTGGTGGCACATTGGCAGAGAGGAAGCAGAAATAGGTTTTGCTCTTCCCTGAGCAGCTGCTAAACTGAACACGGGGTGTGCTTCCTGTGTTATTTGGTATCTGAACTCCTTAGAGCCCTGAGAATCTTAACAGTGTTCCCAAGATACAGAAGCACTTGGCTGCTTTGTCACTTCTTGCTTTCGTACTTGTACTTTTGCAAAAGCTTGAAGAGATATATTTATTAAAAGTGAATCTATGTAGTCACCCACTGTATAAGCACTGCTTTGTAATATCTTTACGGAGATATCAAATTCCTAAACAATTATATTTAAACTGTTTTGGGAAAATGAATAATGACACTGTGGGCACAAATTAATTCAGATTGCACTATAAACTTTCTTACCAGAAGCCTTCATTCTTACAAAGAACTATGCGATCCCTACACAGAAACTGTAGCTTTGGTGGTGCGCTCTTTGGTAGATGTCCAAAAAAGTGGCATCCAGACGGTCCCTGGACCTTTTCTGACATTCCAGTTGAGGGGGCCTGGCAGGCCCGCTGGGCACTCGAGGAGTTGGCTGGCAAGCATGCCGTGCTGAGCGTCACCTGAGGCCAGCACCTTGTATTACTGTGCTGGTTTAGGTCTCCCCGGCTTAGATTTTTCTTAACTCACTGCAGCTTCAATGTTTCTCCACCCTGCCTAATTTGTCTTTGTTATTTGGTTGCCAAACTGTCTTGCATCTTAATAGAGTAAGAAAATAATGTGATTTATGGCTACCCAACCAGTGTATTAAGTAATAGATGGCTCTGTCTTAATAAACGGGGTATAAACTGCCATATTGTTTTCTTTTTATATTTGTTTGTGAACAAAAAGTTGTGGGTTTAATGAGTTTATTTTAAGTCCATGCTGTAAATGCATAGTTTTAGAAATATTTAGTTGCACATGTCAAGAACAATAAGTAGTTAATCAGTAACTCATGTTAGTTAGAGTCCTTTTCTGTTTCATCTAAAATACTTGAGTGAAGAGATCTACAGACTGATAGCTTTTGTCTTCAGAAGTTTTATCACTCTCTGAAATTCATCAATTAGTTTAACAAGTTTTCACCTAAATTACTTAAAGTTTTTTCTCTCCAGCTGTGGGCTAGGGACATGGTTTTGTGACATAAACGTGTCTTCTAGAGCACAGCCCCCATGAGCATGAACTAAGGAACAGATGTAGATGTCATCCTGTAAACTGAGAGTGTTTTTCCTTTGTGCCTGATGGGAGCTCCTCCGAAAGCAAATTAGTGCAAGCCCTATAGCTAGTTATGAAAACTGAGCAAAATGCTGCTGGTGAGCAGTTATAGCTGGGTACAGCAATAACCATGTGACAAGCTGAAGAAGTGTCGTGGGCTGCTCTGTGGAACTATTTTGGGCTTCTTAATTTGTTAATTATATATTTTCTAGACCATTGCTCCTAAAAATACATTTAGTCTAGGCTCCATTGGAGTATTTATATCTCATCACTGGCGAACTAATAGAAAACTGAAACCCTGAAAACAAACCATGTGGTTTTGGCTGTTTTATGTAGAGATTGCCCTTGTAGTTTTAGCTTCATTGGTACATGGAGAAGCCTATGTGTCTTAAACTTACCTGAAATAAATCTGTAATTGATTAACAAATGAAAGTTTTGGAAATTGATTCTACTGGTGTAGTAGTGGGTTTGAAATATTAAGCTCTAATTCTGTAAAACTTATGGCAGATATCCTAATATTGTATTAAGTATTTTATGTATTTAGCTAAGGAAAAAACAGGCACAATAATATTTGAAAAGGATTTCAAAACACAAGGTGTTCTGAAGTTAAAGTTCCTAAAATCAGTATCTTCTGCATCACTTTCCTAGGGAAGGGAATTTTAGGAGTCTCTTAGAAAGCTGTTGTGTTGTGACTTGTCAGGTGTCTAGAAGAGAACATGTCAGTATATAGAATAAATTGTAGGAGGGGCTCTGCAAAGAACATGTCTGATACACTAGCACAAGTTGTGCAGAGGAGAATACATTCCTCTAGGGTTTTTCTTGGGCTTCTAAGTGTCCAGTAAACATTTATTTGGTTACCTAGATTGAATTTAAGAGCTCTAAGCACAGTAGAGATTGCTGAAGTGACATTGCTGCCGCTGAACACAGAGGACCTGGACAAATGAATCCATAAGAAAGGTTTGTGTTGTGTCTTCACCTCTGAAGCAGCTGGTGGTGTGAGGAACATTAGTGTGGTTTCACATCTGAGCTTCCCAACATCTGATAGCTTGGATGTGGATGAAATAATGTTGGCATGACCTACCTGCTTGTGAGACTGTTTTCACTTTACTTTCCTGTCAGGTGTTGTGGGGTATCTGGGAAGTCAAAGTTGTAAACCTTCAGTAGGGGTTTCACAGCTTCTAAAAAAGTTACTAAATGAAAAAAATTGCTATTTACAGGGTTTCTAATCTTCAGAATAGCATTGGTTGTAGCTCTCATCTGGTACTTTAGTAGGAATACGTAAATTCATGTTGATTTCAAGAGTGGGACAAAGACTTCACAAGGCCACAAAGAACTGCTTGGAATCAGATTGCCTGGATGTGGGGTGTGTTGCTGCTCAGGTTTCCCCTTTGTGGCAGAAGAACAATGATACTTGAAACACACTGTGCTCGAGTGAGGAACATCATGTGTGTGACTCCCTTCAGTGGGCAGGACACCTGAGGTAAGTGTGTGTGTTTGCACTTCAGTGTTTTTGCTCAGGGATGACAGACGTGACATACACCACACACAGGTATGCAGTGGTGTGGCACTGAGTGCCACATGCCCTTTATGGCCTAACCCAACCTTTGTTAAGGCTGGTTTGGGTTTTCCCCACATTAAGTGGCATTTGCTCCTTAGAAGCTCCCTTATGGAGACACTGGCTTTTGCCTCCTTGCTTTTGTCATTTTATTTTTTTGTGTCCAATCTGATAAGGCTGATAAACGTGCAAGCAGTGTGCGAGGAGAATTTCCTGGCATGAGCTGAGGAATTGCTGAGATTGTTATCATTCTGTACTACAGAAGCACCCTGCTTTATTTATACACCGTTTGTCTTCAGTTTCATTATGTGCCAAGAGGAAAAAAGACAGACTTTCCCTTCAAGTGGCTGCTTGTATAACCATTCATACTATGGGCGTGCGGACACCTTGATACTCCAGCCAAATGCTTTTCTGCCCTAGCAGTGCTCGTGACGATGCTCTCCTTGCCTCCGCCCCCAGCCTGGCACACATGTTGTGTACTCATGGTTGGAGGATGCTTTCATCCTTGTTCTTCTGAATGTCCATTTGAGCCTAAACTATCCAGCTTTTCTTTAAACTGGAGGTTTGCTTTCCTGACTTTGTGGGCATGGCTTTGCATGAAGGCCGTGGCTTAAACTGTTCCAGATGTGGTGAATGCAATGCTGACCATCAGATGAGTGCTGCCAGTGTTTATGCTGTTCAGGAAAAAGCCAGTGGGAAACATTCTGTGAGGAGGGTTTTAACTCAAGTGTTTGCATGAAACAGCAACAGCTTCAGCTTTTTTTTTTTTTTTTTAAGGATTTTAGCTTCATCTTGACTCCATACATCAAAGAGTCTTAATCTGTATGCTGGATCACCTCAACTAGATTTTTGTTTGCTTATTTGTTTGTTGTTAGATTGGAGGGTAAAGGAAAAGAAGGGGAAAAGTACTTGTAAATAGTTCCAGCACAAACTTCGAAAGAGCTATTTCCAAGACTGGTATCTGTGTCACTTTAAGACCTCCTTAAATTCTCAGGTGTCTGGTATCTCTGGCTGGAATTTAAGACTGGCACCAGCTCCAGAGATAAAGTTGCCCAGAGAGGCTGAGCAGTGCCCTGAAGCACTACTTGGCTGCAGCCCTTGGTGGATGCCTCGGAAGTCACTTTCCAGCAGGTCATCACTTGCTGCACTATGTGCTTCACAGGCACTGGTGCCCTCCAGAGCTTGCCCTGAGTCCTGTTTCTGGCAGTTTTAACTTTTCCACAAAGATTCCATTTCTAATCCTTATGCTCCTCCCAGCACCGGTGCCACCTCCTGAAGCAGCCTAAGATGGTCTGAGACTCTGAATGTGGCTCAATCTAGCTTTGCTTCCTTGGGGACACCTATTGTGGGTGGAAAGAGAGGGGGTTAGGCAAAAGAGTTGATCCCCATTTCAGACTGGGCAGAAAACGGATCTAGTGGCCAACCTTTCTTTCCGTGCCCTGTGGTTAGAGAGCTTTTACTACCCTCCTTTAGCCAGAAGTCTTGGGTTGACAGGAGAGAATCTGACTTGGCTCCTGCCTGAGTAAGCCTACAGCCCAAATCCCTCTATCCTAATAGGGCCAGTTTTGGCATCCCCCTCGTCATGTACAAGGTAAGAGATTGTGCCCATCTGCCCTGGTTAATGGGACAGGGCTCTCCTCAGGCTGCCTTTTCCTGGAGTACAGAGATAATGTCTGTATCATGAGCAATTTGTACTCTGAGCAGTGAGCTGCCTTCAGTTTTGTGTAAGGAGAATTTCTGCAGTATAATTGCCCCTCCTCAGGTTGTTTCAAAGGGCTCCTCTTGGTTTTCTCGAGACACTGTCTAGTCTTACTATATCCATTTTAACTTGACTCAGTAATAGCTTATAATTTGTTGTGGTACAGCAAGTTTCGCCAAAACTAACTAAGCAATTAACTAATCAGTAATGATCAAGTAGACACTGATCAACACTATGCTTCAGACTTGCTCACAGTCCTTTAAATCAGCGTCTCCACTCAGAGCTCTATTCATTGCCCTTAGTCATATGGTCCTCAGTGTTAAATCATGACTTTGGTTTTCTATTGGGAGATACCCTAATTAACAGCAGCAGAGAATGCTTAAAATGAATGCTTAAGCCAAGTAATTAGATTCTCTCCTTCAAGTTTAGTCATTACTTCTCTGCAGGGACATGTTCTTCCCTTTCCTTCTATTTGGCACGCTATTTGACGTCTGAGCTTTTTAGGGAAAAGTTTGTTTGTGGCCATCTTTGCTGCCCAAACACTGTTTTTTCTCCTCCATCCTGCAGTGGTTAGAAATCTTTCGGATTTAGAAGCTTTCCTTTTCATTCTCTTTTAATTTTCATCTCTATATGTTATTTTAAAACCTCTTTCCTTAAGGACTATTTAAACTAGTCCTTATTTAGATTAGACATCAATGAAGATCAGATGGCCGAGCCCATAGCAACCATTCTGCTGGTTGTCAAATTGATGGCAAGGGTGAGCAATGCATGCCCTTCTAGCTGGCCTTCCCTGCACTACCTCTCTCTTGACAAAATTGCCTTTTGCATTTCCTTTACTGTTTTATCTGAGTTTTGTTTGTGCTAATTACAGTTTTTCCCAAAACTGCAGATGCACAAATCTGAATCATCTCATTTTATCTTGGAGATTGAGGAACCTTTCGATTTGTATTTGAACAACATGAAATGTTTTGGGACCACCTTCTACAATGTAAGTCCAGATCTCAGCTCTTTTATCTAAAGGTTGTAGAACCAAAGAGCTGGTTGTGACACCACCTATAATGAAAGTGAGAGGATCAAAATATTAAATGTGGTTAAAATGCCACTCAGCAAAGCTTGGACTACTCTGGTGAACTGGGTGATGAAAGCAGCTACCTGGAAGTGTGCTTGCATCTTTAGCAAGGAGTGTGCTGATGTGAGGGCTTCCAGGAATGGTGAGCTTTCAGCAGAATAGTGCCCTGCTCCCCTCTCTCCTAGAGACTGCAAAATATTGCACGTCATCATTAATTCGGATTGCAGGGATAGCAGGGTTGTCTACCAAGTGTAGAGTCTGTGGAAATGGATGTTGCTCCTGTAAAAATGATGTTGTGACCTTGAGTGCAGTGAATATGTGCTTTAACAGATAAATACTTTTTATGGTTAATTATCTGAAAAATTTCAAGCTTATTGGAGTTGTACTGTGGGAGGATGTTTCTCTGTGACAAGCCAATCTCTTTGCATGGATGAGGAAATGACTGAAAGGCTTTAGGCAAATGCCTTCAGGTAAAGGTTTTTGAGCTAATCAGTAAGTATGCGAAAGAAGTTTAAAACTTTCTTACAATGTGTTTATGTGCAGAATGACCTGCCAAAGCTGTATTTTCATTCATTCTTATTTGTGCATATGTATCTCTGTCGTGTCGCCCCCCAGAACTTACTGTGCTTGCTTGCTTACTTGTTGATCAGCATAGACATTAGGTGAAAGTTAGAGGGTGTACTTGGCATGTGTGTGATGGGTTGTAGAATCATGGAATATGATTGACTGGGAAGTGCTGAGTTGGAAGTGACCCATCAGGATAATTGCATCCCAGCTCTTGTTTAGGTCAACAGGTATTGGAACCCAGGTTAAAAATGACAGGGCTGGGATTCCCCCTGGATGAGATCCAGACCTGCATCAGCACGTCAGCTGCCATTTTCTGCATGTGAGCTTGTAGATCTAGAAATACAGAATTTGAAGCGGCAGGTTTTAATCATTTATGTGTTTTGCCTTGACTCAGTTGGTTTATTCTACAGTGATTAAGTGCTGTTGTGTGAGATGAGAAATTAGTATGAGTTTACAATGGGGACTTAAGGGAAAGCTGTGAGGGGCTGTTTTGATTTATTGTGCGAACTTGAGTAGGTAGACCCAGAAACAGTGGACTGGGTGAGGCAGCACTGCCTGTGTGGTGGGGGCTGGGAAGCATACATGGAATACCTTGTGGAATGCACTCCCCAGCTGTAGCTCCCCACTCAGCCTGTCAAAATATTGCAGCTTTTGAGGTGTGTGTTTGAATGCTGTTTGCACAGAAGCTGCAACATGGGGAAGGTTCGCCACAGATAGTGCAGGGTCACCTCTTTCCTCAAAATGTCCCACAGCATGGCCATGAGGCCACAGCTGCTCCACTGGACCCTCTCTGTAAGGCCACGGTCTCCCAGTAACACAGCTGTGCTTTGTTCCCTGTTGGCATTAGGTCACTGCTCCAAATAAGAGATTTCTTGTTGTGTATTTGTGGAAAGAAAGTTTGAGTCTCCTTCATTGCTTGCTTACCGCATCTGGCTTGGGATGCAGTGCTGTTTGGTGACCTGCTATGCTGCCTGTGTGCTCACCCTCTGTCATCTTATCCCGTTGTGTGCGGGCTGACTCAGCTCGCTCTTTGTCCTCAGCAACCAGCCTGGGAGAGCGTGCCAGCCTTCCCTGTTGCTCTCAGGTCTTCCATGGGTATTTGCAGTCAAACTTTTTTAGGATGAGACATGTGATCATCCTTGAGCATGTTTGCCAAAAGCAGGCCTACGTGGCCATGGCAAAGGCCTCACGGGATATCGAGATGGCCAAAGGCTCAGCCTGCCAACTTCCAGCGAGGGAAACCAGCTGCAGGGACGTCACAGGTAACTGTCTACTGTACAAACATCCCAATATTTGCTGTATCAGGACACACCCCAAAGAGTTTTGATCACAATCCCAGCACGTGCTGGGATTTTGTTCCACAGAAAAGCTCTTCAGCTTCTCAGAGATGATTAAGGTGGGCTGTGTGAACACAGAGCGTGGTAATTCACTTATGCGTGTTGTCACTTGAACGAGGTCCTACGTGTCTCTGTACCTCGTGTGTATAATTGTGACTAAAAATGTAGACATATTTAAAAACTAACTTGGATTTGTTTGCTTGTTTGTTTGAAGCTGCCACAGAGACAAAGTGTAAGTAATTCGCTGCTTTTTCTTTCCTATCACGATGGATGAAATTTAAATAGACCAGACCTGCTGTTCTGATGATGCTGCTTGGTTGTTCGGATTTCTGGGTGGTTTTGGGATTGTTTGGGGTTTTTTGGGGGTTTTTTAAAGATTTGTTTGTTTTTAAAACTATTTAGTTAAGATTTATGTAGAATTTACTTTGCCTGAAACTGTTAAATGGATACATAGGAGAAAACCTGTAGAAATGGTATTTTAATATTACAAATTAGTATACATTACTGCATTAGCATTTCACACTGCAAACTGGGACATACCCACATTCCCATTCATAATGGGACTGCCCATTTCTGGATGGAATCTCCTGTTTCTTCCAATTTATTATGTGAAACAGTAATGTCCCTTAATGGCAACACTTGAAAGGTCTATCATGTGTGAAGAGACACAATAAAACTAGTGAGAGTACTGTACTGTTCTGAGCTATAGAACATAAAGAAAAATCTATTAACCAAAGAATTTTTCTGTTATCAGAGCTAGAGATAATGGTCAGAATATGCATCACATTTGCATTAAATTTTGTTGTGACGATGAAGTCAGACTGATCTAACATTTGTTCAGAGTACAAAAAATCCCCAACGGTGTGTTTTTCAAATTTGAGAGGTTTTATTAGAAAATAAAAATTTAAAGTAATCTACATGATTTGCAGACTTTTAAAGTCTCTCCTGAAGCCAGAGAGGCCTGGAAATACTGAATTAATCACAATAAAATTATTTTCATCTCCAGGCTTGATACCTTAAAGAGCAGAATCTGGCTGATGAAACTAAAAGATACTCTTAGAGATTGGCTGAATGCTTTGAAGTAGAGGAGAAAATATTCTGCTAAGTGTGGAGATAAGCAGAGATGTAGTACTGGTATAGGATTGCCATTGGCCCTCTAATGGTGGCTACATGACCTAAATGCTGTCAACAGCCTTCTGTTTTTCTGAATTCAGAGATAACTCAAATCCGCAAACACCCAAGCTTCCTTGAGAAACTTTAACAGGTGCAGGGGACTGCTGAATGGGTGCAGACTTTACTGCTCCAGCAAAGTCAGTCTGTTACCACAATGCTCTGGGGAGCTTCCTTCCCCTTTGTGCCTTGGAACAAAAAGCTCCAAGTTTTCTTTGCTTGTTGGCTGTGTGATTCTAGCAGGGTAAAATCTGGACAAATCTGATAGGAGAAAAAAAGCCCAGCTTGTACCTAGCCAGCTTTTTGGGCTGGTAAAAGAAATAGTAAAACCTCTAAAGAGATCATTTCGCTATCAGAGGATACTGGAAAGCATCATAAACACACAACTGTTATTTCAGGCTATTCCTCCTTGCCGCACCTCAGTTTAACTGACGTTTTGAAATTGCAAAACCCCAAAATGTTGGGGCAGTTACCCACTAGACAAGGAGCACCACAACTCAGCTGGCCCAAGGACATCAGATGCAATTGCTCCTCACTCTTAATCCTCTCCCTTGATACCTCCTCTGAAATGATAGTTCCATCTGATCCACAGAGTAGGTATGGGACAGTTTTCCTCTCTGTGGTGTGTCTGCTGTAAGCCTCTGGGTGATCACCCTGCCATGAAGGTTTTATGCCAGCTCCATGCAAGGAGTTCCCAGATGCATGTCAAGAAACAAGTCAAGCACAAGACTTTGCTTCACTGCTCTCAGTGTCATGGGAGCCGTGAGCCACGGTTGCTGTCAAAGGTTCTCTTGGCTTGATTTAGGAATTTACTTCAACACTTGGTTTTTTGCTGCTTTCCAACTTTTGTGCATTAATTTTACTCTTTAGAAAATTCTAATTCTATCAGGAAGTTTTGTTCCCCCTTTAAATTATGAAGGAGGAGATAGATGACATCAGGGCTTGCTAAATGGACATTTAGCATGGGTATGACCACATCACAGGTCCAAAGCCTTCACTGATAGTGAAGGTCTTAAAGTCGCAGCTATAACACATGTGATTCATGGCTGATGAATTTTATAGTACAGACTTTAAATAGCGGAATGTAAATTTGTCAAAACCCATCATTTCCCTTTCAGTTGAACATGTACAGCTGTTGCAAACACTGTACCAAAAAATACCATATTTTTCTTCTACAGTTTGAACGGGAAATAATTGTGGTTTCTCAGATGCCACTTTGAAGCAGTGGGTTTTTATAGCTGGCTGACTTTAATAACTGTAATTTTACATGCAGTCCTGCTCCAGCTGTGCACCAGGCACCATGAGTCACTGTCCAAACCCATCCCTTAGGTTCAAACCGCTCTTACAGAGCTGATTCTAAAATACTCCTGAGTATCTTCTGCTCCACTATTGGGAAGTCCCCTTCTGGTCAGGCAGCTATGTTGTGGGCATTTTAGATGGTTTTCCTGGAGTTTGCATAGGCATATCCTACCCTGCAGGCTCCCAAGTCAGAGCTGGGAGCAGAGGAGAGCGGGCTGTCCCCAAGGAGCAGCGGCCTGGCCAGGGATGGGCATTTATGGTGATCTCATCCCAGAGCAGACAAAAGCATGTGGGCCACTGTGTTTGTCACCAGTGTCGTCCTGGAGCTTCTCCTGAGGGCACATGCTGGCCTGGGGAGCCTTCCCACCGCTGCTGCTCACACCCTTGTGCCTCTTAGCTCTGCTTCTTGTTGCTGTCACTTCCGCATTTTTTCCTGGTAAGTTAATTTTCTATAAACTAAGAAATCCAGGAATTTGTCCACTTTGTCAGAAGAAGCCACAGTTTAAATGCTCTTGTATTACATTGTTATAAATCATAACAAGCTCTATAAATTCCTTTCCACGGCAAAACTCAGATCAGTTCATTAAATAGCTAGATATTGCCTGGTGTGGCTGTAAAAAATAATGAAACTGAGGCAGAAAAGTGACATTCATTTCATCTTGCCAAGTAGCCCATAAGAGAGCTGTGGGTAAGGAGTTTATTCACTTCCAGCTCTCTTTACTGCAGCTTTTGCCATGCTGTAAATAAAGTTCAAATACTTAAATATTTTTAAAATTCCTTTAAAATAATTATAATAAATGCCTTCCTATTTCATACATTTCCTGCCCACATACCATATTTACATATTACATGTAGCTGGAAGGTATAATTAGAGATCCCTGTTCAGGCACCTGACTCATAGCACCTTTAGCTTTATGCCACCATAAATAGGCATGTTCAGCTGAGACTGCTCGTGACATGATGCCTTAGCCTGTGCATCGAAGGCACCCTCTGCTACTGATCCCTAGGGCAGATTTCAAAATCAGACTCCTTTTCCATAGCAAAAGGCCGTTTGACTGATTCCCAGCAGATGTTTGCACAGTTTGGCTCTGAGCCTGGCCCTCAGCCTACTGCTGGTCTCATCAGGTGGGGTGAAGGTCGCCTTCAGTCCAAGCAGCCACAAGACATCCTCTCAGTGAAGCATGGTGAGATTCAGGGGATCTGTCTGTGTCAGCTGTGCTGGAGGCCAGCTGCTTGTGCTCTGCTCTGAGAGGTGCCTGGTGGCAAAGCACTGGGTCTGTGCAAACCAGCTGGCCATACAGAGAAATCAGGCACTTGGGTCTGATTTCCTTACGTGCTGAGGCATGCAGGAGGTGGGGAGAGAGCCTAAAGTTTGAAGGTATCTCAAGGAGCTGGGTCTGCAAATGCACTCTGTACTGCTACTACTGCCTGTAGTATGTATTTGAACTTGCAAATACAGGACTTTGTCCAAGAAATGTCAAATCTGCTTTGCCTAAGATGGGAACATGGCTGAGGTGCTGTGTGGGTTATCTGATAGTTTGGGAGGTCCTTGACTGTATGTGTGTAAATTGTACCAGCTGAGCAGGATGGTTTTCCAGCAGGATCAGACTTGGGCACATCCACTGTGCAGCCATGAACAATATCTGGAGTGAGAATTTTCCAAATTTTTGTAATACCCTTAGCAGTAGCAGGTTACATGGATTATAGCATATATGTACCCTGATTCCCAGTTTCCTGGTAAGCCTGAGTGGATTTACTGTATAGGAGTTCCAGTCACTGTTGGACACACTCTGAAGTCCTGGGAAAACATGGAACAATAGCTCTGAGTGGGAATAAGATATACTCAGCATTCACTAGGAAAAATGACAGTTGGCCTATGAAGTCCACCCGTGCATCTGCATTGGTTAAAAAGCCAGTCCCATACACTTCTTGGGTGGTGTGAAATTGTATAGTGCATCAGATCTGATCCAGTCTGTAAAGAAATGTTTACTGTAGACTCTCAAGAGATTATCAGCAGTCCTGGAAGGTTGCTGAGCTTGATGTCTCTCGATTGACAGAATGAATTCACATAGGTTACAGAGCAGGATGTGGTTTCTCAAGCAGAATAGCGACATTCTTGAAGGAGGCTACAGCTAGAGGGACTCTTAATTTTAGTTATTGAACACAGAGACATTTATTTCTTTTGAAACTCTTGGAAGGGAAGAAGAACATGGTCATTTCTGTGCAGTCCTTTGTTGAAGCATTGTAATAACTCAAGTTGTTCTTCAAACAGCCAAGTGGCACCAAGCGTCACCCGAAAAAATTAAGTGCTGGGGAGATTTTACGCTCAAAAATGGCTTGACCTTGTATCACAGTCTCCAAAGCTGCACATGGAAGTCAAGAGATTTATCTTTACATTAGAATGGTATTTGTTGGGTCTCAAATGATGGGTTTTTGCAGATTAGCAATCTATCCCATGAACGATATCATAAAATTTTGTCTAGCAAAAACTGCTGCCAGCATTTAAAAATATCTATCAAATCCTCTTCCCATTAAGAAAGTCTTGTTAAAATTGTCTGTTCCAAACAGAACAATATTTTACTGCTCTTGGTTATGTGGTCTTCCTCCTCAGATTTCTGTGCAAGCATGTGTTTCACAGAGCATATCAAAGTTGTCTCATGGGCAAAAACATGTAGACATCAAGCGTGTAATTTTCTTGAAATCCTCTGCAAAATGGCTAGCCATGCTGCCTTAACCATTCAGAGTCATAAGAGGAAAAAAGGATTTTGCAGGCACTCTAGGTCTGGGTGCTTGGAAAAGGAGAGATGAGCCCCGCAGTCACCCATTAGGAAGTCACCCAAATGCTTTTTATGTTGCAGTTTCCTCATTTGGGAGGCAATTACTATGTAAAGGATCTTGGTTCTGCTAATGAAAAATATACCACAAGGTCTATGTGTGGCTGGGTTGGCCCATACCTATTCCAGCCATACCTGCTGTTGTGATGCTTATTTCTGGTTCATGCTCCTGGGAAGAGCATCCTGCAGCACTGTAGGTGGGAAGTTTCTCTCTTGCACTGGCTCCACATTGAGCTCTTTCTTATTAATGCAGCCAGTCTACTTAAGGAGGACAAGCTCACCCCTTCCTTGCCTGGTAGTTCAGGTTGAATCATTAACCAAGCACTTGAGTGACAAACCAAAATTGTTTGTTGAGTGCCTTTTGCAGTCTGCATGGACACTTTGCCTTCTGCAGGAGATATGGCTTCCTTGTCCCACGGAACGAAAGCCCCTGCACCATGCTTTAACCAGATCTGAAGTATGTATATAATAATACACAGATCTAGATCTATAATATCTATATATGTACTGAAATATATAATCTAGATATAGATATAGAACTCCTATATCTGTATTTAAGTGTTGCTCCTGCTGTATGAGTGAGGAAAGGGGGTGGTGTACATATCCTGAACAAAAAAGTTAGCTTTTTCTTCTACTCTTCCCTTGTAGCCTGTCAAGTCTTCTGGTGAGAGGAGTTATAACCCTTCTCCTAACAGCACTTCATGAACTGAAATAATTCTCCCGGATGATGATGACATGCCAGTTCTTGGCATATGGACATGATTCCTGAGATCCCACATATGGATACACAAAAGGACTGCATAGTGTGCTGAAGATTGGGGAGAGAGTACCCTTGTATGAAAGGTGGAACCTTTTTTTTCTAATGACTGCTTCGAGTGTTTCCTCCTCAGATCTTTTTCCTTGTCTTGAAACTGTTTCCTTTATATGCTGGGCTGTAAATCCTTGATGGGATAGCATGCTCTAGGTAGAGGGTGGTTGGCTTTGTCCTTTTTCCATGAGCCAAGACTGAAGAATTACTGAAATGTTGCAACTATCAATCGGGTGAGTGCTTTCATTGTAAATCTGTAAATCCTCTTAACCCCTATTTGTAAGAGAGAGCCTGCAGCCCACCTACTCATGTCACTCCCATTCATGCCAGAGGTACAACAGCAAATACTGATTTCTCCCTATTTAATGCAAGAGCACTGGCAATGCCAGTGTTTAAAGTGCATTTCCATGACACAAGAATTGTCTGGATAATTAACTAATACAGTTAAAACACACCCATTTGAGCAGATGTTCTTGTCAGTGCTTCTAACATGAATGGCCTCGATTTTGCGGCAAAGTCAGTGAGATGGTACCTGAATGAAAGGTTTGTGAAGTTTTGCAGAATGATAGTCTATATATTTCCTTCAGAAGCTCTCCTTATACTGCACATAAACCTCATTCAGAGAGTTTTAGTGAGACAGCACATCCAAGCTTCCATTATTAGGGGATGTCTGCAATGCCATTATCTGTTTGACATTAATTCTTCCAGCTGTGCATCTGTGTATTGTAATTGCCCTGATTTATTCGGTCACAGTTTGGTTTTTGCTCTGTCCTTGTGCCTGCTCAGCACTCGTGATGTTGATGTTGAACCTGGACTGTGTGGGAGATGGGGTTGTCCTGTATCAGAAAAATATGGGAATACATGGAGATGTCAGAAGGAATGCTGGTCTCTCCAGTCACCCTTGGGTCTGGAATTTCACCATCCAGCCATGGAGGAGGATGGAGTTGTGCCTGTTCAGGCACAACTGGCCAAGGTAATGGGTGAGCACAAACTGCAGCTCTGCAGGAGACAGGCACCTCTTGCCCACAGCAGAAACAGCAAGTAACTGCAATTCTCAAAAGTCTTTACTGGGTCTGCAGTATTTCCTTGCTCTGCAATCTGGCCAAATTTAGGTAGGTTTTAATTGGGATAGACACGTTTCTACCACAAAAGTCACCTCTCTGCCAAATTTCAAAATTTCCCTTCTGAAGCTGGAGATCCTCATATAAAAGGTTGCCTGGATTTATTTAACATGTGCCAAGTAGTATATTTTTCCTTTAATAATATTCCTGGAAATGGCTGAACTGTTTTGGCTAAAGCAGACGCCGAACTGTTCAGAATGAAATTCTCAGTGCTAAAGTTTGGCAGAGTAGAGTAACATGCCATTTTGTTGATGCTGGGTAAGGCTGAGCACCATGGTAGCAGGGAGGGGAGGTGGCACTGCTGGTCAGCAAACCAAGCAAACCAACAAGTGCTGCTTTTAGGAAACTGCCAGATTGAAGCAAGTAAGGGACATCCTTGGGTTCCGGCACTCTGAGTTTTGTATGTTCACCTTAAATAATGAACACAGAAACCCAGAGGCCTCAGTGCTACTTTCAGCTACCTTGAACTGCCTAAATATGTAGTTTAAATCACCCAGGCTCCTTTCTCCCCACCTGTATTGCTCCTGGGCTTAAGGCTGGATCTATATATGGAATCTATAGTTATGTATTGGAGTTTGGCCTGATGTAATTTGTATTGCCAACTTGGTACTCTTTTTCCACCTTGGAAGTCCATCTGCAGAACCCCTCTGTGCCAGACAAGAGTGTCCCCCATAGATGTTTCACTATATAGTTATATCTTTTGTGTTAAAGCCTTACAGGGCTGTGATGTGAATGAGGACAAGGCTCTGTTCTTTTTGTTTGCTCTGTGCCCCATCTCCTTTCACTGTATGTTAGGACCCAAGTAACAGGGATGTAAAGCTCCTGTTCTGCTTCCTGGTTGTATATGATGCTTTATTACATAAACAGGCTGGGAAAAGCTCTGGCATGCCTTACCAAGTTGGCTTGGTCTCAGACAATACTATTATTTTGGGGGTAGACACAAAGTTCCTCTCTCTAGAATTGAAAATGAATATAGGAATGACTGAACAAACCTGTTACACTCTTAAAAAATTGTGTGCCCTTTGACCTCAGCATCTCAAGCTGGATTTTCATGCTCTTTCCAAGTTCCTGCTGTGCATGTCCTTTCCATGCCCTCACTCACTACTCACACTTTTTTTTTTTTTTTTTTTTTAATTATACTGGTACCAGAGCATGGGCCCAGCACTTTTATGAACTGCAGAGCTGCGAATTTCTCTTTTAATGGATACACACACAATGTGTGCGTGCTGTGGCTTTGGGCACAGGGTTACACATCAGTGTTAGAGTGAGGCTAATAATAGCCTCTAAAGATAATTTGAGAAGTTGCTTACCTTTCCCCAGGGAACAGGACATGTCTTTGTATTTCCACCTTCAGATCCACAACCCACTTGTGGGCTTGACTGCATAGCAAATACAGTGTGAGAGTCATCCTGCCTTATGTAGATTTTTTTTCTTTTTCTCCTTTGTTTTGCTTTGCCCTCTCAGTAGCTTTCTGCCTGTTTTCTCTGAGGCTAGCGATTTCATGGCAAGTTATGGTTCATAATCAAAGAAAGGTAGTGGGTAAGCAGCAACTGCTGTCTTAGGTAGCCCAAGCTGACCTTGCCACTGCTTTAGTAGGAGAAAGAAGCTGTTTGAGAAGAGCACAGATGTCCTGGGCTCTGTGCACACAAGGAGTGCTCAGAGCAGCCCCTTGACCCCATGCTGGCTCTGTGACCTCTGCCACTCTGACTGATAACAGTGATCGCAGTTTGTGTTGAGGCTTTGTTCTCTGCTCCACAGAGAGAAACATTAAACTGCAGAGTGACTAAGTGCCTTTTCAAAGGCTACACAATGAATCAGTGAATGAACAACACCCAGCAGCTCCAGGCCCCCTTCTTTCTGCAGAACAATGCCCTTCTCCTTGTATGAAGATGTGCACGTAGTATAGGTTGCATACAGAATTATGTATTTCAAAAGAAATTTTAATATTAATATTTACATTGTACTGATGCCACTGTCCTCTAGGCTCTGTAAATAGCATCACCACAATAATGTGAATTATTCCTTTTATGCAAACCTTGGCCAGTGAAATAGCTTGCCAATACAAAATAAAATTGCTGCATGAAAGTTTGACAGCTACGTTCATTATATATGTCAATCAAAGGATCCTAAAGGCTTTATTGTCCCTGTACAGTGTCTGAACAATCTGCTAGCCCAATATGCTGCAAAGCTATTTTCTCACTACTCCTTCCATTTAAAAAATAGCCACCAATAACTTTTGACAAACAGTCTGAGAAAACTGCATGAGCAGCAAGGAAGTCTTAGATTTTCTTGGATATCTGTGGGTTGGAGCCTTCCACTCACAGGGCTCCGTCACCCGTCACAGTAGATGAGATCTGGTCAGAAACATGGAGCCCTAAAATTACTCTACAAAACCCAGGCAGGCTGGGGTCGTGGGGAGGACATGAAGGAGTAAGGGAGAGAAAGATGTGCTAAACAGAAACTAATGAAATAGTTTTTGGTTAAGGCTTTTGGTTGCTTTGCCAGTATCAGACGTGCAAGCTCCTCTGTCCCGGGTCTCCTCCACGTAAGGCTGGACCCGTTTTGACGAGCTCTTGCTCTCAAGAGATCACCCTGCAGCTTGGGAGTGGAGGCTGTGTGCATCTCTGTTCCATTCCCTTTCTCCATCGCTCCTGCCGAAGCCCGGCCGTCTGTTCCGGCTCGGTGTGTTATGACCGGGGCAGGGGTCGGGCGGAGCGGGGCTGTGTCCCGGGAGGCGGGTCCGGCCGCCGGCCTCCCCACGGGCCGCGCCCGGANGCTGAGGGAGCTGGGTCACAAAGATGATTCAGGGACTGGAGCACCTCATGTATGAGGAAGGGCTGAGGGAGCTGGGTCACAAAGATGATTCAGGGACTGGAGCACCTCATGTATGAGGAAGGGCTGAGGGAGCTGGGTCACAAAGATGATTCAGGGACTGGAGCACCTCATGTATGAGGAAGGGCTGAGGGAGCTGGGTCACAAAGATGATTCAGGGACTGGAGCACCTCATGTATGAGGAAGGGCTGAGGGAGCTGGGTCACAAAGATGATTCAGGGACTGGAGCACCTCATGTATGAGGAAGGGCTGAGGGAGCTGGGTCACAAAGATGATTCAGGGACTGGAGCACCTCATGTATGAGGAAGGGCTGAGGGAGCTGTGCCTGATCAGCCCTGAGAAGAGATGACAGAGAGGGAACCTAGTCAAAGTCTGTCAGTATCCAAAGGCAGAGTGCCAAGAGGGTTGAGTCAGGTTTTGCTTGGTGTTGCCCAACAATAGGACAAAAGGCAATGGGAAGAAAGTGATGTTGAGAAGTTCCACCTGAACATGAGTAAGAATTTCTTTACTGTGTAGGTGACCAAGCACTGGAATAGATTGCCTAGAAATGTTGTGGAGTCTCTCCCTTTGGTGATATTCAAAAGCTATCTGGACACATTCTTCAAGATCCTGCTTTGGGGGACCCTTACTTGACTGGGAGCTAGATGACCTCCAGTGGTCCCTTTCCAATCTTAACCATCCTGTGAACGTGTGACGTTGCAATCTTGTACCATGACAGACCGTACTAAATCTTATTTATGAGGATGTCATAACTTGACCATCTTTTTTCTGGCCTGGAACTTAGATTAAGTTTCACAATTCAAAGTATTTTGGAGGTTGGTTGCTTCATCTAAGTGCTCAGCTTGGTTCTTAATGTATGCTGGTGTCTGGCTTTGCTCTCAGACCCTGCTCATGGGTACTGCAGCAGCAGCAATACCTCAGGAGGTTACTTTCTGCACACATATCTGCCTCTGACAGCTGCTTTTGGTAAGAGATGCTGCTCTTGGCCTGTGCTAAAGGGCTGACCTAAAAGTGTAAAGAATAGCCTTGCTCTTGTGTTTGGGAGTGAACCATGGGGATGCTCTGTGAGGATGCACACAGAGAAGATATTGCAACAGGATTGCTGATAGTGACAACTAGTGTTTCTACTGAAAAAGCTTGGTGAAAAAGTCGGAAAAATGGAAACTCAAAGAATTGAGGTGTTAATTCATGTACTGAGAAAGCTGTGCTGCCCACTCACCATCCCAAAAACTGTGTGACATTTCCCTGAGGTGCACTGCTTGCTGCTGCATCACGGGTATGTGTTTGATCACAGGCAAAATTAAACATGCTTTTGTAATTAGTGGACTCCACAAGTAGCTTCAAGATACGTGAGAGTAAAAAGACATAGACTGACACTTCTCACAGTGTTGAAGTTTACATGTTGTGGTATGTTCTCTCCCCGTGCAGCATTGTCCTCTTTTTGAGATCCTGTACAGAGCCCTTTTATTAAGGTTTTAAATAATTATCACCATTGTGGAAAGGGCATAGAAGTCTTTTCAGTGCAATTTATGGCAAGCACCAAATATTGTGCAACAGAGTGTCTGCTATCTGTGATAACAGCTGCCTTGCAACAGACAACTACCTTTGATTTCAGCTTTGCAAGACTGGACTCAGCTGAACAGAGGTCAGTGATGCTGACAGGATGCAAAAGGCTTTCTGTAAGCAGAGTGGGCTGTGCATTTCTCACCAGTCCACCTCTGGCCAGGGACATTGTAGTGGTGGATGCAATGATAAGGACCCTGCAAACACTTTTCCTCCTCTGGTAGGGCTAGGAGGTCCAGTGGCTGTGCTTGGTGCTGTATATGGAAAAAAAAACCTTCAGACAAAGAGTCTGAAGCATCTGCCAGGAGCATCACTGCTTCATCTTGTTCTTCTGGCCCTAAAGGAAACCTTTCTGAAGGAATGCTGTAGCCAGCACCTCTGTTTCTGTGCACAGGAGGTAGTGGTGGCTTCCCAGGAGGAATAAACCTGGTTTTGATGCTTGCTTCTCTCACTTCTCTGCTTTGTGGGAAAATGTTATTGCTGCCTCTGTTTGGGTGATTGCTCACACTTCTGCACCCGCAGACTTCATCTGAGAACTCTTAGCAGAGATTACGCACTGGTGCTGGTGGTGTTTGCCCACTAGGAGCTGTTCTCCAGTGTCACTCATTTGTAATTGGCATGTGGAACTCCTGTGGTATTTTCTCAGTGTTTAATGTGACCTAATTGTGTACTTTCACTGTCTGGCAGGATCAGCTCTTCTGGTGTGACAGTTGCCATAAATTCAGTGGCATTCAGGAGCCTCTGGCATTTGCAGCTGGGTGCAAGGCACAAGTTCCTTGAATTTGCTGCATCAGCCCAGCAAAACATTGCAGGGCTGTGTGTGCAGCCAACTGCTTTGTGTTACTCCTGGTAATGGCATGTCAATATTAAAAAAATGTAACCTCCAGCTGTTTAATTTGCTCTAGGGAAAAAAAAAAGGCTTCCTAATAATCTTCATATTTACTTGGCATGTTTGGTTTGAAAGCAGATGGATTCATTTACAAGATAAATGACAAAGCAAGAGAAGAGAAAGTGTGTCAGTGGCTGTAAGATTAGAGGTGAAGGCATTTCTGATGTGGGGGTCTCACTATTGATTTTTCTAGGTTGTTTTTTCTTTTTACAAGTCAGCTTTTTGGACCTGCTGCCCACCAGCTCGCTTGTGTGAGCCCAGCCAACTAATTCCCTTAGTGCCCATTGTCACCTCTCGCTGTGACCTGCAAGGAGGGGAAGGTGCAGAGCTGTAATGAAGGAGAGGGCTGAGGTGGCTGCCTTGGCCTTGGCAATCAGCATTTCCCTCTCAGCTGTGCCTTCTTTGCCCTCTCCAAACTTGTGTAGCAGCCTCCCCGTTGCAGCACTCAGCCCCTCCCTGTGGCCAGACCAGTAAATCCTTTAGGATGGGCTGGGAAATGGTCCTTCCTGAGGCACTGCTGCTTGAGGCACTGCTGCTTGAGGCACTGGCACCGAGCAGAGCTAGGTTCTCCAAGCAGGCTGCTGCTGAGGCTGTGCCCTCCCTGCCAGGACCATGCACCCCTCTGCCCTGGCAGGCAGCTGGCAAGTTGTGAAATATGGTTCAGCACTTTTTTTTTAATATATTAAATTGTGCAGCTGTCCTGGAAAGGATTAGAAATCAGCTCTGGAAAAGACTACAGTAGTTTTTAGTGAAGCGTTCTGCTGTATCCTTAATTATGTATAGTCATCAGGATATAAGGATACCATGTTAATCTTTCAGCAGTGAGAAAGATTGCAAATAATTTAATAAATGACATATGCAAATTTACAGATTGAGTAGGTTTAGTTGCAAGTTCTAAGACTTAGAAGTGAGAAAATATCAAAAATAAGGTTTCTGCTTAATATTTTGTATGACAGACATCTTATTTGGTCAGGCAGCTGGATGAGATGAACATTGTAGGTCCCTTTCAACTATTCCACATGCTATTCAATCTATTCAGCTGAATACCTTCCACATTTCTGATGGCACAGCCCTCTCCTAAGGGCTCACAGATTTACTTACCACCCCTGCCCTGGTTGCTGCCATCACCATTCACTGTACAGGGTTTTGCTCAGGGGATGAATTAGAGGCAGGTTGATGCCCACAAGGCTCCTGCTCCATGGCCTCGGGGCCAGGCAGGGCTGCAGGAGCACTGTGGAGGGGGTGGTTACTCGTTTTGGCAGCTGAATGATGTTAGGAAAAGCAGCTTCCCTCCCGGCCACGTGTTTCCAGGGGGCTGCTGAAGAGGTCTGGGAAGCCAAAGCAAGGCTCATTTTTGGGCTCAGAAACCTCTGTGCTAGAAGAACCTGTCCCTGTCTAGAGGGGGATCCGAAGAGCCTTGCAGGAAATGTCATTTGCCAGGTCCTCAGAGAAATGAGCATTGTGTCTTCCTGGCTGGAGATGTTGTCAGACCACTGGCATGCATCTTCCCCAGGGTCCTGTTTGCTCAGAGCATGGTGCACTGAATCACTGATGCATTCTTGCAGCTATTCTGGTCCTCCACAACTTCATCTGCTGTGTTGCGGAAAACTTTAGAAGCTATAAAAAATTTTTGAAGCCAAATTGTGCCCTGCATCTTATAAAAAAGGGTGTAATCTCCATTGCAAACTAACTGAATCTAAGCAAGCTCCTATTGTATTGTATCAGAGGATACTTAGAGACATTCCATCAGTCTCAAGCTGGACTGTGGAGTGCCAGCATACAGGTCTCATCATTGTTCATTTTAACAGGTGTTTGAATATTGGTGATATCAGGGGTTTGACCTGGCAGTCTTGCAGTGCTCAAATCACTGCTTCCACCTTGGCAAATGCAGGTTTAGAGAATTTCTGAGCTGTTCTAGTGCAGAGAGAAGAGGACCCTGAAAGTCACAGCTGGAGAGTGGGAGATTGCAGAGGGACATCACCCCTGAAGGACAGTGATCTCTGCTTTTCACCAGCTGCCAGCACTGCTGATCCATGTGGGCTGGGCAGGGCAATTCTGTCTTCTTCATGTAAATCAGAAGAGCAAGGAAAGCTAATTGCCAGGTAAGGTCATCAAGTATTTCATTCTCAACTGAACCAAGAGGTATCAGCTCCAAATTTAGAGTGATAAAGTCAGAAGCTTCAAAACCAGAAATGTGTGTTTTGTAATACCCAGCAGAAGAGAAGCAGGGATTAAAATAGAGATTAGTCCACGTTGTATCTTTGAAGCTTGGATTCATGCCCATAGCTGTGGTTCTGAATTGCTTCTCAAGCTGGAAGGCATGTGGATGGGAAATCTTGCAAAATATCAGATCTCATAGGATTTCTGCCTCTTAAAATTAGCCATGCTGCAGGATTGGGCACTGTCAAGGCTTAGTTCTGTTTTAAAGTGGAGACTTACTTTTAAAATTAGCCTAACCATGAATTTGAATTGGATCTTTACATAGTACATTTTCCAGATACTGTAATAACACCTGTTAGTGCAGCTACAAATAAAAAAAGGTACCCAGTATTATTTAAAGTGTGCAAAAGCAATGTGTGTTCCTGGTACTGAGCCACAGCATAGTTTCTCCTGGCACTGCTTGTGCTTATGGGACTTGTGAAAGCAAATCTAATGCAGAGCAAGTGCCTGTTACACAAGTGTGAGCTGTGGTCACCACGGACTGTTTTAATGTGGGTCCTTTGGCTGGTAAGAAAAACACTTTTTTTTTTACTTTTTGCAGGCTATTTCATACACTTATTTTATATTGCTTTTAGTTAAAATGCAAGTATTTAGAGGAACATTTAGGTGGCACAGTGATTTCTTTATACATTTATTATTAAATACTTGTGTGTGAAGCCTTTGTGGGCAGTTTGAGCTTTGTAAGATGTCATAGCATAATTTAAAGGACTTGAAGCACATGAGCACTTGGGAATATCAGGATGAAAATAATCAGATTAAATTAAATAATCAGATTAAATTAATAATTGTAAATTCATTTTACACAGAGAAGAGCTGTGCATCATGCTGGTGCAGCTGGATGTCAGAAAATTTAGCCCTGCACCTTGAGACAAGAGTCTCTTGGCCCTGCATGAACTGTGATCACTTTTCACCATGGCCTGGTAAGGTTTGGGACAGTGTTTGTGGGAATGCCAAAAAGGGCATTCTTCACTGTGGTAGTCTGTGCCAAATCCCACTCCCAGGCTTTAATATTTTGGAAGCAGTAGGACTTTTCAACAAAATGGGTAGAATTGTGGACAATTTCAACGTGGGTAAAACAGTCCATTTCAGAAGTTCATCTTGGTAGTGGTGGCAAGGTCTTCTTTGGTTGCAAAAAGATGTCTAATTGCATCAGACATTTAGCAAAAAAAAAAGCCTATTTCTTGACAAAGTTATAAACAGCTGAAAATAGGAGAATGTGAAGGGACAGCTTGTGCTGACAGGTGGCCCTACCACCATCTGCAATAATTCTTTGATACAATCAATTGGTTGAATGCTTAGCGTATCATCTCTCAAACTCCATTAGTATTTTAGTTGTTTACTGTTTAGAGTGCATTTAGGGGTGCAGATTTGGAGGCTACAGCCTGTTCCCAGCAGTATCACAAGTTTTGTCGTGCTTCAGTTTTGCATGCCCTCAACTAAAATTAATTGTCTCCATTCAAGGAATCTCTTAAACACAGACTTAAACTCTCCTGGATGTCCTTCTGACCTACCCAGGCAAGCCTTTAAGTTAGACCCATGTTTCTTTGCCTCCAGCAGTGTATTTTAGCATCTACTTACTAACTATTCCTGTGATATAGCATTGGAATGAAATTTGGAGTTTTGCTGAACATGGACATAAGTTTGGTCATTTTCTTATTTTAGGTATTACAGCTTTTTGGGCTGTTTGGAAGTAGGTGTTGTACACAAAATTATGGTGTTCTGTATAATCTATTTCTGTAGAAAAAGGAACATATTTTCCTACCTATTATGGAATGCTGTGATGCAGAGGCCAGTTTATTTCTAGCTTTATTTTTTTTTCTAGCCCCTTTTTTAGTGCTGTCAGTCTTGTCCTGTGTTATTAGGACAGTTTTCAACACCACCTACTCTTAGTTGTAAAGCAGAGAGATAACTTCATTTTTCATTTTGTGGAGGTTTCATTTGCAGTTTTAAATTTTTTCTTGATACAAGACATAAAGAAAAGTTGATAGATTTTGCTAATCAAATGATGCATTTACTGCATTACACAGAATTGAAAAAATGTTTTCAAAAATAGAAAATTAATCATTCCATTGCAGAAAGGTTCAAATGGTGCATTTAAGTCTTCCTAAAGCTTTCTCTTACCAACTTCTATACTGATTTTTTTCCCCAAAGCTGCCACATTTCACTTGCAGCTGCCCAGCAGTTTTTAGGAATTTACAGGTCTTGTGTCATATAAGGTTTCCTTGCAAACAAGCAAACCTGCAGGACTTCATAGACAATGAAATGCAACTATTCTGTCTTCATCAGTCATTTTCATGTTGGTATGAGTGTTTTAGCTGATCTACCAGTGTCCAAAATACCTTCTTTTATTGTGTCCTGGAGAAGGTGCTCTCTTCTCATCCTTTTTTCCAGGGGCCTCGTGTGAAATCTTGCCCATGCTGGTGTTGTGTGAGATGTGTAGAACATATCTGCCTTTCAATAAGCAATTATGTTTATGGAAATAATGTCTTCTGGAACTGGAAATTTAGGTTAACAGATCCAGGAGCCCTTGTTAGGTAATACCTAGTGTGACAGAGCAGGGCTCCTGAAAGCAGAGCACCCAAACAGATGTAACTTTGGAACTGCTCAGGAGTAAATTGGAGCGTCCTCTCAAAGTCTGGATAATGTAACTGCTGATTCCTGTGAGGTATAACATGGTATTTCTTCTGTGCTCTGACCTAATCTTTGACTGATGCTACATAAATGCTGTACTTGCTCATATGTGTGCACATCTTTTAAGAGTAAAAACACAGAAATCCTCTGACTAAAGAAATGCATTTAAAACTAGTCAAGACTAAGAATGTCCATAGTGGCAGGGTTTTATTTTTAGCTTCTGCCTCTTCTTCAGGTGCTTCTATCTTTTCCAACCTTTGCACTCTGAAGTCAGAGAGGACTTGGCATCATCAGAAGTATGTTTCCATGTTGTGTGAGTATGCTCCTGTAAAAGTGGAGATGTAAGTCTTCTAGGGTTGGCTGGTTTTGACTGGGCCTTGCTTTAAGACCCCAATAAAATGTTCCCCCTACAGAGCAACCCAAAAATTGTATCACAGATGCACACTCAACATTTTAGCTTTATGAAGTATGTCATAGAACCAAGAGTGTTTTTCAGAAACCTTGGCTTTTACTCTTACCTGCATTTACAGGGTCCACATGGGAGACAGAGTGTTCCCAAATCCTCTTGAGAGAGCCACTTGGATAGGGAAAAACAACCTCTCCAGCTTTGTAACCTTAACAGAGATTGCAGTGTTCCTTCAGAGCAAAATATGCATGACATCTGGAAACAATTATTCCTTTAAAAATCACTCTGCATTGAAAATGAAAACTAATAAACACCAAAGTTTCCAGTTATCCCACAGTCTGGGTGACCCACACTGGAACAAAGTCATTTCTAGAAAGCCTGAGCAGGGTGGGCACAAAGCTGGTCTTGGATCCTAAAGCTGACCAAGCTGTTATGAGACCAAGAATTAACATTTATAGGAAATGAGGTGGAAAGGGAGATTTTCTTCCCATTTTATTATGGGAAGAGAGGGGAATACAAGGAACTGTGTCACACTAGCAGACCTTATCCATCAAGGAACTGAGCACAAAATGTATGGACTTAGAGCCAAATCATACTTTTTGGGGACAGGAGTCATCTGGCCCTTTTAAAACAGTCTAATGTAGAACTGTCAAAGGGTTGGAAAGGCCTACAGGGAAAAACTAGTGTGACTGGGGTTTGCTGGGCTAGTGAGGGAGCACAAATACTCTGCTGGTCTTTGATGACAGAGTGAGTGTCGGGGTGTTTCAGAAGGGACAGATGCTAAAGCAGATCCTGATTGATTTAGATCTCAGTAAATGTTGCCTTCAACCTTTCCACAGTAATGTGGAAGGTGACTGGGAGCTGGTTTCTCCTCCCTCAGCAACATTAAGGTGTGCTCTAATACAGCAGTTCCTAGATTAATTATTTTGTTCAAAAGAGATGGAAGACTATGGGTCTGTTCTTAGCCTGGTTTCCCAGGGAAACGTGTCTGCCTTCTGACCACTCTGAGGATAAAAGTACTACATTCCTTGAGTTTTATGAAAACAGGTGGCTGTTTAGATGGCAGAGACCCAGGAGCAGTGGAAGCTCAGCAGTGCTCATGGGCAGCAGAGGACTCGCCCCAGAAAGGGGGCTCTAGGGAGATCCAGATTGTGCAAGGGAGCCCTGGTGGCACAGACAGAGCTGCAGGACATGTGGAGCCAGCAGTTCCTGGTGGCACTGCTTTGCTTTTAACCCAGCCTTGCCCTCTGCACACCTCTCAGAGGTGGGCCTCCCTTCTCCTCCTCTTCCTGTGTGCAGAAGAGCAGTTTCAGCAGTTTTCATGCCATGTCCTTGCAAAACCTCCCTGTCCTGGGGCTTTTCTGACCCCTCCAATTGCCTCCAGGGATTTTGCACCTGCACAGTGTTCAGTTGGCACAGGCTGGCATTGCCTTTGCTCTGAGAAAGTCCCTTTTGCAATGCAACTTGGCTGCTGCAGTGTGTAGAGCTTGCTTAAGCAGAGGAGGGATGTCAGAGATGGGACGTGCTTTAGAATGGTGCCCAGTTGCTCTGTTTTCTGACAGTGGAGATTTTGCTGAGCATTCTTCTACCCAGTGTCAGGGGCTTGATGAACTCCCAAGGTGTTGCACTGTCTTGATGAAATATCAGTTGAAGTCCAAGGCCTCAAGTGCCTCACTTGCCCCGATGCACTCTGAGATGGAAAAAACCCTGATGCTGCTCTGTCAGACAGCATGATAGATGGTTAAACGCCCTCTCCTGTTTTACAGAAGACAGGAATAAATTTATTATCAGGGCTGCAGGAAACCCAACTGCTTAATGGTCACAAAGATCCCTGAGTACCTACTGTTCTCCAGAAGGACTAGGTGGTGGTGCTGATGAACATATTTGTGCTGATAAACATTATGTGCAATTTGCATGCCAGCTGGATCAGCTACTTGCTATTCTTTTTGCAACCATAATTTTTATCATAAATATTTTCCAGACGTACATCAGTAGCTCATATCGCTTGGCTGGCAAGTCTAAGACAAGACTGTCTTAGTAAGCCAGACGGTTTGTACAAAACAAGCTGACTCTGTACCCCAGAAAGTGGTCATTTCCTGATTCTTTTGAGTCTCTGAGCTCTTTCTCAATACCTATGGTACATCTGCAGGCAGATTATGGCAAGAATGTTATAACTCCACAGGCATTAATGGAGGAAATGACATTTTGCTAGCTTGCATTATACCTCTTGCCAGTGAAATATTATTTTTAAAACAACTGCAGGTTGGATGGGTGTTGGAGGAAGCAGTTAGGACCCCAGCTCTTGATCTTGAGACTGCAGTTTGCAGCTGCAGTAAAATATGTCACTGAAATGTAGGTGACACTTCGTGTTGCACTTCCATAGAGAGGGTGAAGGATGACTCCCATGACTATGTAGCTGTGATCTGTCTAGGTAAAGAGGGTGAATAGCAAGATGGGAAGGAGATAAAGGAAAGAGTGTGCTGAAAAGTGAGAAATGCATGGGAGGAATGGAGCTGATGTGCAGGAAAAAGAGAGGGAGCAGAAGAGTGGACTATTAAATCGGCAGCAGCAGTGCAGGTTTGCATTGCTGCCCTCCAAGAGGCCAAAGCCAGGGCCCTGCTGAACAGCCCCAGGGCAATCCAGGGCTGAAGCTTGTGCTACATCAGGTGAGGCAAGGGACAATATTGGTTTCTCCTCCAGGGCCAGCCTGGGGGTGAGACTGCATGGGGGGAGGGCAAGGGAGGTGTTTTGACAGGTTTGTTAGGTTGTTGTTCTCCCAGTGACATTGCTAGTTGAATCAGGGTAGAATTTACTCCTCACCTCAGGGTAGCAGGTGGGGTTTTTTGTGTCCTCAGCACCCTAGAGGAACACAAGCTTCTGAGGGTCATAGAGGCATTTTCCCCTGGGATTTGTTAAGCATCTATGGTTTATAATGAGAGCAGGAGTTGTAAGGTTGGTTTTTTGGGGGTTGTTTGTTTGTTTTAATGCTCCTGGCAATTTCTAACCAATTTTCTGGTTACCTGCAGTGGTCTCTCTGCAGTGCTCCCTATACAGCAGTTAGAGAGGGGTACCCTGAAGAGTTGTGGTGGGTGGGTCTGGAGCAGTCCCTGGGTGGTTGTGTGGTGAATGAACAGGTCATTTAATTTCAGACTTACAAAGCAGTTGGTCCACTGGCATATCCCAGATAATAACTCCTAACTTCGCTTTTTTTTTTTCTTCTTCCCATAAAACATAAAAAGGTAGAAGAGCAGAGAAGTAGGAAGTATATGGAAGTCCTTGTAGACTCCTGTTTGGTGGTGATTGGTTCAGATTGCATTGTGCTTCAGTATTTTATTACTACTCTAATGCTTATCAAAGCATTCTGAGAAGTCCTTCAAAGGACTCATGCAGTCTGCATGAGTGCAGAGGGTGAGGCTTCCTCTCGCTGCCTTACTAGCAATAGGATGCAATTCCAAATGGCTCTTAGATTTTTGATTACAGGAGATCCCAAATCCAAGCTCTTCAGCTCCTAGTGGGGAGAATGGGGAAGATGGTACAGTGCCAACTACCTCTGTTTTGCCTTGACATTAAAGGCAGCTCTCTGCCCACACTGCAGAGACAAACTGTAGTCCCTGCAGGCAGTGCACAGGCTGCAAAGACCTTTGTTGTTCATAGCACAAGCATCTCCTCTTCCAGCTGTATCCCACAGCTTCAGCTGGTGAGACAAGGCACATGGCAGGCTGGGTATGACTGATGGGTAAGGTTTCTGGTATCTTAGAACATGCTGGACAGTAATGCTTTCATTTTTAATCCTTTTCTTATCCAAATAGCTGATTAAAAAGAAAGAAAATTGCTTGCAATTAATGCTGCAGCATCAGTTTGTTTCTGGTGGCTAAATCCACACTTTATTTAGTGTTTGTAGTGGGGCATGGAATGACTTCTTACTGTCCTAAATGGACAATCCCCAGTCATCTCTGCAGACACTGCAGACTCTTTATGCTGCCAGCACTCACTAAGGATCCTGTTTTCACATCTGCTCCATTCCTATTTTGTCAACTAATGAAAAGCCTGAATTTTAAGCAGAGGCTGGTGGCCACCTAGCTTTTCTCACCTTTGTGCTGTGGCAAGGACAGCTTGTTTGGAGGCAAGGTCTTTCCAAAATCCTTCTGCTTCTTTTGAGGCTCAAAGAGGGGGCTATGCACTTCTGGAAAGGCTGGCAGCCCACTGCGGTACTGCTGGGTGGCATGGCTGGGAAGGGGTACCTTAAAGAAGCCCTTCCTTCCTTCTGGCTCAGGAGAGCTTTCCTGCTCTGTTTGCTGTCAGTTGCTCAGAGGTCATCACTTACATCACATTCACATATGCTTTCCTCTGGGTGGGTAAGCAGTGACAAAAGAGCTTGTCTTATTTCGGTGCCTTGACCTGAGTGATTCACTCAAATCTGATGGTGCTTAGAAGGTATGATTAAATAGCCATGATTGATTAAACAGAAGTGATGGCTCCAGCTCTATGTGTCATAGACATTTATTTACTGTTTTTAAATCCTGGCTCTGTTGATAGCTGGTGTGTATCTAAACTCTTTCACAAGGGTTTGCCAAAGTGTGGAAGAGTCCATCTCAGAATTGCTGTGCTTGGGTCATTTTTTTAGATCAGAGGTGCAGTGAAGAAACAGCTTGTCCAGTTCTAAATATACTGTCCTTGACAGATGTGAAATAAGCCCACTGATTAAAATAGCTGCCTAGTTCCCAGTTCAAGATCTTACTGTATAACATCAGTGTTTGGCTGCCCTTCTGATAAACTTGGAGAAGGACTGATTTCCATTTTGTTCCTTTCAAAAGGGAAGAAGTTGAAGGATTGTCATGCATCAGGAATGCACCGATTCTAAGAATTTCTAAACAAGACCCACTGCATTGTGAATGGCAGCAGGAGCCAGGATTTATAGAGAGATTACTTGGTTAAACGTAGCCTGAAGGAATGAAAAATGAGCAGCCCAAAAAAGAAATTAGCTGAATATTTTGGCAGTGAAACAGGGTGGCTTAATTTATGAGCAATACCAAGCTATCTTTTTACAAATGGATTTCTGAGAACAATTTTTTTCTCAAATTGTGCCTTTTGGAGGTGCAGCTCTCGGTAAGATGTACAATTATACTGACTGCTCGTGAAGCGTGATGGTACAATCTCTCTTTTTCTCTATATGGCCCAGTTGAGTGCTTGGTGGAGCAAGAGCTGCCATACCAGGGGTGTGGTGCTTTCTTGCCTTCAGCTCTTCTTTAATTGATGGCCAGAGAGGGTGAGAAGGAGGGCTGGCTGCAGGCTGTTGAGCCTTGAGGGTCCCTGCTGCAGAGGGGGATAGTAACCGTGGTTGAACAGGGATGCCACGGGTCCCTGATGAAGCTGAGCAGGCATATTGCAGATTCAAGACCAGACTGAGGAGATTGAAAGGCATTTTGGTCCCTTTGCTGTGTCATGCCGTGCCAGAGACATAGTCCACTTGTCCCTCTAGGTGCCACGCCCAGTCACCCCCTCATATGGCTGGTGTAGCTGAAGTGACTATGAGGCTTCTGGGCTTAGAGGTGATGAGTCCCAACCAGTGTGTGTAAAGGTTGTGGGTGAAACAATGGCTTCATTTGAATCTCTAAAATTTCTGCTATTGCTTGAAGTAAAATGCCTAATTTTCCTGTGATAATTTTTTTTGTGTGTGTATGCACTGGCATACATGTATATGTAATTCAAGATCCCCACAAAACTGCTTTCCTTTGGCAAAGCATCTCATAGGTGCCAGTTCCTCTGAAATTTTCCATTCAGCTATCTGCACAAATTTAATACTGCATATGTCTCCGGGAGCTTTGTTTTTGCCCATGTGAAGCTGACTGTCTATAATGAAGTCATGAGTTATTTGCCTAAAATAAGAAACCAGACTTCAAAATAAGAAATCCAAAACCAAACCCACAGCTATTTTTTTCAAGTTCTAAACAAAAATAAATCATATTTCTTTTTTAAATGAATCTCTCACCACTTAGTATGAACTTGCAGTTCTGCAAGACACTGAGAGCTTTTGTATCAGATGCTAAAGCTGAAGTCAGTGGAACATCTAAGCAAGTGCTTAAAGGTGAGGATGTGCTCAGGCACTTGCTAATTTGGGACATTCAATGTTTCCTTGAGTTGTATCTCATGGTTCAAAGGAAAAACTTTTGTTTTGCCGAATGATTCAGTTTTGCTTTGCTATGTGCTGAGAGCTCAGGATAATCTCATTTAGAAAGAAGCAGAGAGGAGGGAAGGTTACACTTGGGAAAAGCTATTTTCAGTACCTCTGTTTTCTCTAACCCCATTTTCCTAATTATGATCAGCTAATGCTGACAGACTGGTTCACAGAAATTAAACCCCTTTATATGGTACAAGCAAGTCAGTGAGGCCTGGAGTTGGACCCTACTTGAACATAAGTAAAATAAAGATCCCCTGTGGCTTTTAATTCCTTTTTATTTAGTTACTTAATTGAACCTGTACTGTTCTTCCTCTGTAATTGATTACCACACAGAAAAGGTAATGAAATAGAAAACTTTATTTTCTTCTCAGTGATCTTTATGGTTATCATGGAAATGTTTTTACTGCTTCCTTTTGGGACATAAAAGTTCTCAATATAAGCAAAGGGAAATCAGTGTTAGTTAATTGAAGGCATTTACATGGTTGGAAGATTAAAAGTTGGTGGGGAATGTTTTGGTTTTTTGGTCAGGGGTTTTTGCCCTCTTTTCTTGCCCTCTCCACCCATGGCAGATCAGCTCAGATTTTTCAGAATGAGAATTACTCTGGCATTTTATTGTGTGTTTTTTTTTTTTTTCCCCAAAGCTAAATCACAGACTTTGGGGAGCTGATCCAAAACCTACCGAAGCCAGATGGGAATGGTTCCATCTAATTCAGTGGCTGTGGATGATACTGTAGAAGCATATATTCAAGACACATTTTTATATGTATGCACACACACAGGTGCCTATCTGCTCTGCATCCCGTTTGTGGGAACTGGGATTGATTTCTGAGCAAGATAGGGAAAGAAAGTTTGGGAGATTTTCCTGGATTTAAAGATAAGCTGATGATAATTCTCCATTCAATTATGTCCTTGAAATCTCATTCTTCTCGTACTTCTCTCTGCTGCTTTGATTCATGAGGCTTGGTTTGCTTCATTTTGTGCATGTTACCCCTTCTCCTGTTGTTCCTTTTTGTTTGTGTATCTCCACTGCCTTTGGCAGAACAAGGGTCTCACAGGCACAGTTCCCTCAGTACCCTGCACCCAGCTTGCTTTCCACTTCAGCCTTCGTGAAGCTGTGGGGATTTCTCTACGAAGCACAGAACTGGCTCAGAGTTAAAGGACTCAAGCCTGAAAGTCCAAGGTAGTTGCCAACTTTCCCCACCCCTTACCTTTGTGCGTACAGGTTTTTTGGCCTTGGAGCAATTTTAATAAAGACTATGTAACAACATAGTGTTGGCATAGCATGAGCAACATTATTCCATCTGTTTCTACTGAAAATGTAAAAACCTGTTAGTATAACATTAGGATTCCAATTTTCAACCATTAAAAATCAGGCAACACTGAAGTTACAGACTGCTTTTCATAGCTATTTAGTGATTTTCCTTGCCTTTGTTTTCTTGTAACTCCAGTTTAGATGCCTTTAAAACTGTCTTGTGTTCAAAGAGTTTTGAGCACCTATCCTTGGAAACAAAGGCTCTCTTAGGTATTTCAGTTTTGGCAGCCAAAATTGTTGCTTTTTTTTGACAGTGCTGCAGAGGTGGTATTTTAAAGGATATTTAGAATCTTACCATAGAGATGAAGGAGGATAGTAAAACATTCATTTTAACTTCTAGGAGAATTAACCTTACGTTAGACAGAGGCCTTGAGCATGCTAACTTTTGCCAAACATGCATGCTAATATTTTGCCAAACTCAGGTCGGTATAAAAAAAGGGCTTAAAGGGAATATTCAACACTTTTCTGATTTGGGACTGTAACACTTCTCTTTTATTTGGGTTTTTTTTTTGTGTGAATAATTATAAAGATACAGCCAGCAGAGTTTTCACTAAACATCACATTTTAAACAGTGATGATAAAATATCCTGTCAGTGTGATTGTGGTTATTTGTGCCAAAAGTCTCATTTTTAAGAGTTATGCTGGTACAGTCAGGAAACAAAGTGAAGCAGCATGTGGCTTCCTGGCATTCGTGCCTACTGAGAACAGCTTTCACTGTCAATGCTGCAAACTCAAAACAATGTTCACAGGGAGATTTCCATCAACACAGAACAGTATTGAGCAAAGATATGATGCTGTAGAAACAGGTGATCAAGGAGTGAACAAGAAAAGGTTCTTTGCTGGACCTGATTCTGTGAACAACAAAGAACTGTTTGGTGATATGAGGGCCAGAGGCAGCTTTGGCTGCAGTGACCATGGGGCTGTGGAGTTGAAGACCCTAAGAGGAAGGAGTAGGCCAAAAAGCAGGATCACAGCCCTGGATTTCAGGAGAGCAAAATACACCTCTGTGGTGGTGCATCCTCCCCTTCCCCACTCTTTTTTGGGACACAGTGTGATAAGAAATGCTCATTAGGCCTTGACCTTGACAAAGAGCACAGGGCTCAGCTCCTCTTGAACTTATCAGAAACACTTTCTGCTTCCAGAATTTATTTGTGCTCTCTAACCAACTCCTGCTTTTTTAATTTTATGAACAGCTTTGGAAACTTTTTTTTTTTTTGCCTGAATGGCATAACATTCTTATTCTCACAGTTTCAAAGAAAATTTCTGACCCGCAGTGCAGCCGGGATGAAACACTGTTATAACTAAAGCCCACTCTCCTGCAGCCCTATCAACACTGGTCCTAAAGGAGACCCTTTGAGCTCTCCTGGACAGCCAGGGACTGTGACCAGCAACGTCCCTCTGAGTGGGGCCTCTCAGGTTTGCTACACTCAGAGGATTGCCAAACAGGGACAGATCCTGGAGCCCACTCCTTGAGCCTCAACTCTTTGCCCATTGATGATGCAAAGGCTTCCAAAGTATTTCACTGGTTTTGAGGAGAATTTTTTATAGATACCCTGTACAGGCTTCTTATGTCTGTGTGCATGCAAGTATGCATATGCTACATCAAATATGGAAGAAGTGCTGCTCTTTTAGATTCTTAAGTACTTCAGACATGTAAGTAAGTTAGGCCTGTAAAAAAATTAGTGTTGTGATGAACTGTAGTACACCCTATATGATTCCATTGTTGAAGTATTAAGTTAAATGTTAAGTTTAAGTACTGCTAAGTTTAAATGCCGATAAGTGTTATCAGGCCTTTCGACCACATTCTTTTTTATCCTTACCCTTTCTATCCTTTGTCACACACTCACACACACACACACACACAGTCACACACACACACACAGTTTTTGGTTTATTTTGGTTTGGATTGATTGATTTGGGATTTTAATTAGTTGCTTTTCCTCAGTGTGCTTTAGCCATTTAGTAAGTAGCAGAGTGAATCTTGCCAACAAAATTCGTTGTGCTGTCACTTTTATATCAAACCTGTTTTTACTGATACTTTTGCCAATGATTTTTTAAGTGATCTCACAACATTCATTCATAACAGTCCCTTTAGAGATCTGCTTGGAAGAATCCTATGGAATATGGCTGCAGAGAGCAAAGGAGTCCAGGAGTGATGAGTGCTCAGGAAAGAACCGTCTGAAAGCATAGGAAATCAAGCAAAAGTGGCAGGAAGCCTGTATGCATGAGCAAAGGAGGGCCAAGCTGAATTCAGACATACAAAGGAAGTGTATGACATTGTAGAAGGCTACTAGGTTGATTAAATAAGATCTTTCCTTTGTAAATCCATGACAACTGTTGCCAATCACATTCTTATCCTTCATGTGTTTGGAAATGCTTTTCAGGACAGTTGCCTCCATCAGCTTCCTAGAGACTAAGGTGAAGTCAGCTGTAGTTCCTCAGATTTTCCTTATTGCCATTCTTGAAGTTGGTGGAATATTATTTCTGCTCCAGTCATCAGCAGAAATTGTTTGAATTAAAGTGGCCTGATTTCTAAAAATGTATTTAAAATTTTCCATTATATTAAATAGCTCAAGGCCTCTTTCACATGTATCATTGGCGTGTTACTGTATTAAGTTCCTCCTAAAAAGAAATTCCATCTTTTTAATAGATATTACAGGTAGGTACACTCAACATAGAGCAACTGCAGGTGAATATTATCACATCAGTTAATGTGTGCAGTACATGCAAAATAGCTTGTATGTAGCTTATCCAAAACCTTGAAGGTAGCATGATGGTATTGAAATTATTTTGTTGGTGGTGGAAATGGGAGGAGTTGTTTTTTTACCTTTTTTAATTTTTTCTGAGTATTTATTTTTTCTGAGGTGCTTGAGTGTGTCCAGGATGGGGCAATGAAGCTTGTGAAGGGTCAGGCATTGCAACAAGCTGCCCGGGGAAGTGGTTGAGTCACCATCCCTGGTGGTATTTACAAGAAGTGGTGCTTAGGGACATGCTTTAGACATGGACTTGGCCATGCTGGGTTAATGGTTGGACTTGATGATCTTAGATGTCTTTTCTACCTAAATGATTCTGTGAGTCTATAATTTACTGTGGGTGCTATAGTAAACCATAGTAAGAGAGAGAAAAGCGTAATTTTGTGATGGCTGCTCTGCTGTCTGATACAGCTGCTTGCAAAAAATCCAAGTGTGTGCTGAGAAGCTGCCTCTCTGTTCCTCCTCAACATTTCTGTGAACATGGCTCCACTTGTGCTCCCCAACACTGAGTGAGCATGTATTGGCAGCATCCCCAGCAGCGCTGGGCTGGCCCTCTGAGACCAGGCTGGGCCTGTTCCCCAGCTTTGACAGTGCTCCTCCCTGAGACAGTCCTCTGGGGACCATTCATATCCCCCCAACTGCTGGAACTGGCTGCTCTCAAATCTGCCTTTTTTATTTTTTTTTTTCATGAGGTGTGACTCATCAGAGTCATCAAGCAGCAACCTTGTAAAAATGGCTTTTCTAGAGCCATGGAAACCACAAGATCCCATTACAAGCCGTTTCATTTTCAGTGACTAATGGAAGGTCACCAGTAATGAGACAAGAGGAAATTCTTAACTCTTTCTCAGGTTCCCTTTTTCCTCCTTAGTAAAAACAAAATTGACTAGTAAATGAAATTCAGCTCAGATGGGTATTCTTTGTACATGCTTCACCAGTGTCTGGCTAGTTGACAGAAGACTGCCAAATGTCTGTTCAAGTTTCTAGGTTTTCCTGCAAAAAGCATTTGCTGCGTGTAAGATACATTTTGGCTACTTCAAAGTTCTCAAAACAAAAGCTGCTTTTTTCCTTTTAATTATTTTCTTTTTATTTTCCATTTGTGATTTTATAGATCATATAAGTGAAAGTGGTAAGGAACAAAGTATCAGGGTTTCAGATTGGATTCATGAGCAGATTAGCAGACCTTCATGACCAGACAATAGAGCGAGCTGGTGAAGTCAGTGTAGCCAAGTCCTGCAGTTAAAATTGCAGAGCTGGGAATCTGGAAGTCTCACTCATTATTTTAATTGCAGCATATTAAGAAATGGAGAGGGTAAGAGGGCAAGCAGACATAGAAACATACATCTGAGCTTAAAAAAAAAAGAGCTCCATGTGCTCTTAGCCCTATTAATGTGATTCAACATAGGCCAGCTTTCAGACCTATGCAGAGATCTTGTAAAATTAATGTGAGCAGCATGCTGAAAAATAGACATATGGAACTCATAAGCAAGAACTGGTCACTAAGCTTATGGCTGGCAGGATGGGCAGTGTAGGACTGAAGTGGAGGGCTGTGGAGCATCATGTGCACTTTAGTTATCAAGTGCTTTTTAAGGTCTGTTGGGAGTCAATTCAGCTTAGAAGCATTATACACATATGCAAGAGCCTGTGGTGTAATGGGCTCTGGCTTGTACCTCCTACTGAAGGAGAACTATTGCTGGGGTCAGAGACCTACCCAGCCAAGGCTTCATTAAGTGACCCTGAAGTCAGCACAAGCGTGTGTGATATAATGCAAAGGATTTTGTGTCATTTTTCTCCCTCATTCCCTATCTTGCATTCCCCTGTTTTCAGCTCAGTGCAGGCCTCCGGGATAATGGCAGGTGGGTCCTGAGCTGGACACCAGTGGCAACTTTTATCCTGTTGGCTAGTGACTGAAATCAATTGCTCTACCTCAATTTACAGCAACAAAGTATTGGTCTTGCTTGAATCTACTCGGGAAATGGCACATCTTCCTCTCCGTTTTCCCACCTCATCAAATCTCCAAAGGCATCCCAAACTCACCCACAGCTTACCTCCAATGTAAGGAGGGAACAGACTTATGGAAGCTCTAAACAAACAGCACAAGTAAGTGGGATGATTTTTTTTTTTGAGTGCTTCATTTGCCTTTGTACAGGAAATTTCTAAAAATGGCTTGTAATTGCAGGTGAGGAGCTAAGTCTTAGGGACAAATAAGCACCTGTGCAGTTCTTCCCAGCCACAGTCTGCAGGAATTTAGGGAGCTGTGTAACCACAGCGATGATGCTTCTTCCCTACCTCAAGTGGCTGGTCCCATTATAGGATTTTTGTTTTGAAACTTGACCAAAAGCTCTTCTAAAAGCTTTCTATATGGAAAGTATGAAGAGTAGCAAGGATTTTAAATCTAATCCCTGAGCCTTACATGTCCTGATGTGGGAGAACCCCATAATTCAGAATGAGACATGGACTCCCCATTAGTCACCTGGTATTGCACCTGATCTCTGGGCCACTTGGAGAAGTCCTTGCCAGAGAGTGTTGTGCCAGCTCCGAAAACCAGATCTCCTTTCCAAGCCAAGTGCCGTGCCCCTCTGGGGTCACCAAACTGTGAAGTCTTGTGGATGCTGGGGAAGAGCTGTGAGTCACAAATATAGTTTCCTGCAGCGTCACTATGTGTGGGTTCCTACTTAGGGCTATACAGAAGCAAAGGCTGTGCCACCTCCAAGAACATACGTGGTGAAATCAAGGGCTTATTCTCAGGTGGCTGTATCTTCAAAGAAGCTGACTAAATTAAAAGAGCTCTGTCAGAATGTCTGAGTCCTTTGGAGGTCCAGCTTAGTCGTGCTGTTTACTATCTATGTACCTGTCACTTTGCTTTAGTTTCATCAAGTAATGAAAGGAGATGAAAACAAAGAAATGAGCTCAAGTGACCCCATGTGGGATAAATGGAACACACTGAAAGACCAGAGGCAAGGGCAAGCTTTCCTGACTACAGCAATATACAGCTGATGGATGTGATGAAACACACAAATGCTTCTGTCTTAGGGTTTTCAGATGAATGAAAGGTGATGAGAAGAGAGTTATTTCAAGCTTCTCTTTGTAAGGTCTTTCATAATGCAGATGGCTTCTGCATGGTCTTCAGAACCACCAAAATAGGTGTTTCTTAAAAGCTTTAGAGAAAAGTATAAGAACATTTCAACATCAAAGTGATGACTAACACCATTCTCTTCCTTATGTGCTGTTATTGATCCTCTTAATGGCCCTCATTTATTGGCTTCCTTTTTGCTGTACCAGGAGATCACTGACTCATGTTATGAGTCTAGAGGTTATTCGGCTAAAGATTAATGCAGTTATACTTTTGTTGGCTTGTTTCTGTTGTTTTACCTCTTACTGGCTGGCAATTGCCTACAAGAAAAGCATCAAAGAAAATAATTCTGTCCCACGCTGTCCTGAAGAGAAAAGCAGGCTGCCTCATTTTAGTACAGAACTGAAAGACTTGATCTGGGGATGCCCAAAGACATGCCAGGCTGCTCCATAGGTAGAAGTCATTCAAATGCAAGAATGAAAAGGGACATCAAGTTGCTATGAAATGGAGCTTAGATGCTGCAGTCAGCTCTTTGCCTGGCTTCAGAAGTAACTGCTGACAAAGTCAATGTGATGTGCTGTGCAGGGAACTGTATATCACAGTATCCATTCAAATGTACTCAGTGCAAATGCTGAGCATTTCAAGCCGTAATGTTATGCAGCTTCTGTCAGGAGCAGAAATGGGGACACAGAGAATGTGAGTTGGATCTCTCCCTGGGACACTGATTTGGATTGGAGCACAATAAGAGAGAAATGGTTTCCCAGTGATGGAAGATTTTGTGTTGAAACGAAGTGTGTGCAAGTATGTATGTAACACATAGCAACTGATGGAAGATGATCAGATAAAAATGTTGATGTGAAGACCAGGTAAAAATCTAGTTTTGGGCCTAATCATCTTACAGAAATGAAACACAATAACCCCGAGACTATTTTATTTCATAAAATCTTTTACCTTGCCTTGACCTTTTCAAACTTGCCATTAGTGTAAAAAATGTGGAAAGTTAATTAATTAGGAGTCTCAATTCAAATTTCACCTTGGCAGTTTCAGGTAGGTCATGCAGCATGACTCTAAGGACTACTGCAATATAATATAACACAAGCCTGGAGTTAATATGTAAATCTTTGTGATATAATATCCCACAATCTAATGTACATTGGCACTCATCGACTGCTACCTGAAGAGATGGATTAATAGGCATTTTGGTTAAGATCCTGAGGTTATCCTAGACAAAAGCACCAGACATGAGTGAACCAAAACTGTCCTAAGATATTCAAGAAGCATACCCATTAAAGACTGCAGGTGTGCTCTGTCCATCTGTGCCTTGGCAGAATATAAAACTCAACATCACCTGAAGCTGACGTGGTGTGAGTGCTTATTGGAAGGACTGGTATATATGAGGTCATTTTGGCTTTCCCTGCAAACACCTGTCATACGACATGCACAATGAACTTGGACGGAGTTTTTAAATCTTGCGTAGTGCCAAGTGGAGAACAGACACAGAGATGTGCATGAGGAAGCTATTTTTCACTCTAGATGAGACTGTTAGACATGAAAGAACTTCAATGTTATCCTTTACTTAGAAGGTGTTGCTCTGAACTTAAGTGGATCCTGGAAATTAGAAAAATTATTCTCTCTACCCCTTTTTAAAAATGATAAAAATAGTTTAACTGAAGACATTTGAGCACTGATTTGGTACTGAGTATTAGCAGTGTACTTCTGCACTGAATTCCACCGCCTCTGTTACATTGGACAAACTGGGAGTGTAGTTTCTCTTTTTTCAGAGGAGCAAGGTTTTCTCTCCTGCTTTTGTTTGTCTGGCCAATAGCTGAATTCAGAGTGAACAAATCAGCTTAGACATAAGAACCTAAAAATATCAAAATAGAGGTAAGTATCAATGTTCACAGAAGTTTTGGGGTTTTTTGTAAAAAGCAGCCTGTGAACATTCCCAGTTCTTCTTGTTACTGAAAGCCCTGTTTTATGGGCTTCAGGCTATGGCAATGCATTTATTGTTTGTTTTCTTGGCATTTAGCAGATTTCTGAATATCCTTTTGTTATTTTCTGTCTCTTGTTTCCTTTTCCCTCCCCAGGACCCCTGGGCAGAGCTCTCCTGTTCCTACAGGAGGTCTCCACCCTCACTATGGAGGGAAAGAGAGGGGCTGAGGGAAGCATCTGGTGGAAATGAAATCCGAGCAATGACACACTGAGGAAGACATTGCGTTGAATGGGCGGCCAACAGGATACCTGCTGCCCTTTTAGCACCCACCTGCAGCACTCTACTCACTTCTCTGCCTTTCCTCATGAGGATTCTGCTGCACAATGACCAAGGTAAGAGAAGAGCCAGCCCTTGGTCACACTGGAGTAAAGGAAGATTTACTGGGCTTTACTGAAAAGATGGGGAAAGCCAAAGGTACAGAGAAGGTGAAGATGGTAAAAGACATCCAGGTGCTGCCGCACAGAACAAGAGTCTCCTAAAGGTGCCAGTCCTACAATAAGGAAAGGCTCAGTACCTGGATAAAGGCTGCTAAAAACCTACATGTTCAGCCTGAAATGGCCCAACAGCATGCCTCCAGTCTTCTCTGAAGTTAATGACGGTCAGGGGCATGCACTACAAGGACACTGAACTTGCCAAAGCCTCCAGGAATGTGCTCTCTGCTCAGAAGAGAGAGCATGAGTGCACATTTGCCAAGTGATCTCTGAGATGCTTTCAAGGAGGATATCTTGGGCCTTCCCTGATTTGTCTTTTGACATGATTTATATCCTGTGTATGGGTGGAAAAGTTGTTGCACTATTTAATGGCTGTTTCTAATTTTGTTTGCCTGGGCTTTGTGAGTAAGACTTAGGCTCTTAGAGCTGAGCCTGGGCTCACAGCTCCTCTACAGTGTTGTCCCACAGGTGTGACATAATGAGGAGCACTAAACCCAGGTTTTGTTACCAAAGAAGAAAATGCCTTTTGGTGCATAAAAGTTGTATAACCACAACTTTTCCTCTGTATTCTCCTGTGAGAGTGAAGCTGTGACTGCAGACTGACAGGTGATGTAGTACCACTGGACTGCTGTCTGTGTGCAGGTGTGAAGCTGTCACTCTGTTGCTGTGGTGTTGATTCACACACTGTCATCAGGCTGTCTCACCACCATTCCTTTCCATGAAAGCATGACTGTGCTTCAGGACATACATGGGTACAAAGAGGTGTGTGTGCACGTGTGCCATCCACTGCTCATGTGGTGCACAGCATCCTTTAAAAGGTAGGTCACACTTCAGAATTAATATTGAAAATCTTTAGTAGTAAGAAGTGATTAGAAGCATTCTTTTGTATAAATGCAGCTGTATTCAGTAATTCACATTACTAAAAGTACTTACATCCTTAAGACTCTACTTGTATTTTTGATTTTATAGTAGTAGGTACAAAAGCAAATGATCATTTTGTTGCATGGCCATTTCTAGTCCTCCAGTCTAACTTTTCTAGACCAGTTTGGTCAATTGTTTATGGTACAAGGCAGGTGAACATGAGTGGATGAAGAAATAGGGGTGGGAGGGAATATCAGCATTCCCTTGCCCCAGGCTCAGCCCTTGACAGAACTTGGGAGGGGCAAATAAAACTCCAGGAAGAATGGGTCAATGTTAATGGCAGATGCTTCATTTTCTAGCTCCAAACTGCACGCTGTGTTGTTATTTTTAAGACCTTGGAAGAGATGAATTGGGTCAAAATAATTCAAAGCCACACAATGTACTGATCTTTTGTTGGAGCCCTTAGAAGAAGCCCATGTGCTTCATAAGTTGAAACAAATTAATTTTAGAGTTAGTCTGTCTGCTTTGAGCTTCCTGACTTGAGAAGTGAAGGATTTTACAATGTCTTTCATGTTGGAGTGCTCTGAGACTTCATTTAGTAATGCTTTTAATAAGGTTTTGATCTTCTTGAAAAGCTCAGTAGAAGGACAAGTGACTGCGAATAGTAAAGCACAATAATCTCTCATTTTAACATTCAGTTATTTTATATAAATGATCTTAACAGCCAGTTCATTCTGTCTTGTCTCTATGGGTATTTGGTTTCAGAGGAGAGAAGGCTGCAGCCTGACAAGCAATGTAGTGTCTGTTTACCATTTGGTTTCTTCACAGGGATTGGATGTGGCAGCATCTTGTTGCCATGACTGTTGCTTGAGCCAGCTAGGAGGTTAAATATTTCATCATGATGATTTTGATATTTGCATTGATCTCCTGTGGATTCGTAATTAAAGACATCACAAAACAAAACAAACCTCCCCCAAACAATTGTGTGTGTCTAAATCACTTACATATGTTTCTTGTTCCAAATTATGTATGGGTTTCTTTTTAATATAACTCTTGGCATGACAGAAACGATGCTGGTAAAATTGCTGGTGTCGTTAGCCTAGAATGTTTTCAATGACACCAAGTTTGTTGGGACAGACTGTGAATTACTTGTCAGTTCTTGAGAAGTCAAAGCTTAATTGCTGATCAAATGTTTAAAATATGACTTGTATTAGCAATGGGTTTTAATATGAATTCTTTCTTGTGACCATTAGGCAAGAAGCCAAAGAACTGGCAGTGCTGCAGCTCTGCTCAGCAGCTGCAGTTTGGAGGCTCCAGGCTCCAAGCTCCAGACTTCTATTCTGGACTGAAATTCCAAGTTTTTCAGATTTTTTTTCTTCCATTTTGGTGGGAATAACTGAAAATAACTTTAGGCCAATCCAAAATAGATTCACCCCTGCCCCCTTTCTATTTTTCCTGGCCAGTTATTGAGCCAACCAATCAGTTACTATGTAATTCTCTCTATTATGTTCCATGTAAATCCATAGTTCCTACCAGATTGTTCTCCATCACTCCACCTTCTTTCAATAGTCATGGACAAATGGTCATTGAATCCAAATATTTTTTAAGGATGTTTCTGCAAAAAAGCAGTGAAACCATAGAAGATGAGAAAGTAAGACAAAATAGAAATTTTTACTGAGTTCAGCTCCAAACATATTTTTACATATGAATCTATCCTTCCTTCCTGTTTTTGTGGAGACTATCAGCCCATCAGTACTGTTCATCTCTTCTTCTGACTTGCACATGCCTCTCTTGACAATGTAGTATGCAAAGCTATTCACCACACCCCACTGAAGTACTGTTAATCCAATAGGTAGGTCACCACTGGGTCAGGGAAAGAGGAGGAGAAAGAAGTTTACTGTGGGAAGAGACACCAGCATTCTCCAGGAGCCCACTGGTGATGTTTTCCACTCCACCAGCACACCGAGGTCAGAACTTTCCTTCTGCAGCTGTGGATGAAAAAAATAGATACTAGTTAATCCAGGATTGATGCTATCAAATTCCCTTAAGACGGAGTTATGCGTTCAGGATAGACGTTCCCAGCAGACCAAATGGGTCATTTATCTATGCTAGTACGGCAGTTCAAAGGCTCTTCAGGCTCCTTGTTCAGGGCCTTTTGCTCACCCTAAAAGCAGTATGTGAAACCTTCTTGTTCCATTGGCAGGCAAAGGAGCCTGACCTATGACCTCTGTAACCTCCCACTGCTGTGCTCAGCTTCTCAGCTGATTCCCAGAAGTAGCTGTCGGAAGACGTGCACCAGAGCAGGTCGACACTTTGTGGCCAGCAGAGTCTTTCTCCAGAGCAAATTCCTTTCTCCTTTTCCTGGCTAGATGTTCCCCTGAGCTCATTTCTTTGCCTGTACTGTAATTGCCTGGACTTTGTCTTCAAGTTAATCTCATCAGTTAATGATCGTACCAAGTTTGGAAAGCTCAAGTGCTACAATTCGTTATTACTTCTTTTGTTTTCTCCCTGACACTCTCTCCAAGTCCAGATCACAGGATCTCTGTGTAGCCACATCTCCCTCTGTAGCTTATTGTCTTGCATCCAAACAACTGGTCCCTGTTTTCAGCTCTGTTGCTGCCTGTTTAACTCCTGTGTTGCTGGAAATATATTGTGGAACCAGGGAGAATTAAACACTGGTAATTCCTTCATATCATAATTACAGAACTGGTTTTATGGGTTTTTGTAAGAGGCATTGAATACATGTCTGGTCCATTTCTGAACTGTGTGTGAGCATGTAGCACAGTGTTATCTTCTGGTAAGTAAAATCTCTCTCTTTCCTTCTTTCCTACCTAGGTGTCAGTTGGATACAGACCCCTCCCCACCCAGGGTCCTTTGTGTTTTCCTACCGGAAAATCAGAAAAAAGCAGGAACATGGGTGAGTTTTGGGGATGTGAAATTGTGCTAGAAACTGGAGCTTTTGTGTGAACAGTTAATTTTGCTTTTGCAGTTTCTTTTTCCCACATCCCAAGTTACCCATAATTAGGGTAATTTTTTACAGGAGTTTTTACTCTTCAGATGTAAAGGCTGTCAGATAAATGCCAGGTCATTGATCCACAGCATGGGGTTTGGAGTTGCTTATGCAAGGATCTTGTAAGCATAAAATCACAAACAACAGCTTCTGCTTTGGAAACAGTCCAACCATTTTGCTGAAAAAAAAATTTAAAAACAATTTAGGCAAAGCCATCAGGGTTAATTCAAACCAAGTGGTTACAGTCTGGCAAAAAAAAAAAAAAAAACCAAAACGAACCAAACATGAGGGCAGGATGCACTTAGTACCGGGCTCCACCATATGAAAGAAATTAATTATTCTGGAGTGCCTGAAAACATCCAACAGTAAGAGCCCACCAAGGATGGATAGACAACAACCCTCCCCCCCACACTTTTGTGGTAATTTTGCTTCCTGAAGGACAGATCTATTTCCAGCTGTGATGAGTTCAAGTAAACTGCTCTTGTGGTATCCAACATAATACTTTTAGTGGGTGCAAATCAGTCTGGTTGCAGCTGCCCAAATTTTCTTTCCCATATTTGTTGTGGCTGGCACTGGTGATGCTCCGTGTTAAGGGGGAAGACTCAGTGGAGCATTGCTTGTTTTCTTCATCTCTGAATTGTCCAGGCTGATAAATGTGGTAGACGAGATGCACGCAACAATTACTATTAAGGTTTGCAACTGGAGCAGCTTAGCAACAGAATTTCTCTGCAACCATGAGGACTCAAATCGGTCATGAAATCCCAAGGCAGCCTCTGCATTGGTCTTTGAGGCAGCCCAGGCCAGCTTGGGGGAGTGCTCCTCTCTTGTACTGCTGTGTCCTGAGTTGATCCCTCTCCCAAAGCAAGTTTGCCAGCACAGCTCTTGGCTATCAGGCCCCCAACCAACACCTGTGAGTCTTGCACCTGCAAGGACGTGTCTCAGGGTACTCTTGATGTGTCCAACAGCCTGCACTTCTTCTGTCATCTTCTTTCTTCTACATCAGACATTTCCTTTTTTCTGACCCCCACATTTCTTGCTTCTCTCCAGTCCCTTGAAATTCTCCATTTCACTTTCCCCTCTTTGTTCTTCTCCATACCCAGATGCTGCTTACACATGTTTTGTTGTCCTACAGAGAAAGGCAGCACAGGACAAAAGGGCCATTAAACTGTGACATTCTCTGTCAAAATTATTAACCAAGCTGTGAACTCACCAGGTTTCAGAAGACAATGAAACACTTTGAATAAGATACTTGGATAGCTTGGGGGAGAACAGTCGCTTTATGGAGGCTTTTGACTGTATTTCAGATAGTTTACTTGGCTCTCCGCTGTCACTTTTCCATTCCCAGCAACTCCTACCTCTGACTTCATTCTCAAGCTTTCCTATTTCACCCATGTTGTTTGCTTGCTGAGTTGCTTTGGCTGGGGACAGGACCTGTTTGTATTAACACCGGCTCGACAAGTTCGTTTTTTTCCAGCATATATGCCAGTTGTGACAGAATTCTCTAACGCCCTGAGTTAAAAAATCAAAAGCCCATCAAAGTTAGTAAACACAGTGGCCTTATCCCACCCCCAGACCCTTCTGCACACATTGTACTTCCATGAAACAGTCTTTTGTTAGACCAGCCATCCAACTTGCCCATGTTTCTCTTCCACAAACTTCACGTGTGGCCTCTTTCCATGCTCAGGGGCACAGCAGAGCAAGCTCTCAAGACCCTCTCCAGCAGAACACTCCTGCCGTGCTGAATCCGCTCACACCTGTGAGGTGGCAGCTGCTCAGAAATGCAAACTTCTACTTTAATGAAAATTTTGAGGTGGTTTCTGATGGGAAACAAAAGCTCGCTATAGCTGTTCTTTTTGGCTCTGTGACCTTTTGACCCCAAGTGCAGTCTTGAACCTCAAGCACCTCCAGCATTTAGGAGAGTGCTAGAAGCCACAAGAAAATGCAGTGTGAGCCTCGAAAACAACAGAAAACCAGATTGGACTGATCTTAAAAGACGGACCAAAACATCCTGGTGAGACATGAAAACACTAATGAGTCACACCCCAGGATGGGCTAAATAGTAATAGAAAAAAGCTGCTTCTTTCAGTTCCCTGCTGGGACCAAAAACTTGATTCTTCATTACTGACTTGTTTCTTTTCCCTCTTCAGTGAGTTACTAGCTGTAATTTATGATTAAATAATTCCTTTGGGAAATTATTCCTCATGGGGAAAGAATTATGAAAAGGAAAAATATTTCCTCCGCCTTCCCCATTCATCAAACCAATGAGAACAGCATTCAGAAAATTCTGATGTCATGAGACAGCCTAGCCTTTGCTTCCAGTTTTGTTTGGCTGATTATTCTGAAAATGGTTTGAGTGGCATCCTTGAGTCCTTCTCACAAAACATTAGCAAAAATAAAGTTGTTTTACTGTGAAAAGCAACTTACATTTCATGGTGACCTCTTGTCTTTGGCAAAAAGGGTTCTGCCACAACTTTTTCAGAAGGCAGCCTTGCATTGTTTATGATAAGCAGTTTCCCAGGACAACTTGTTTTTAATGAAATTCTAGCAAAAATGTCCAGCTTCTGTGATCTGAATTAAGTGCTGACTATGCCTTATCCAGGCATATGGATGAATATGACTTAGCCAGAGTAGAGGATTGTGATTTTGGAGCAAAATGTCCCAAAAGATGAGGTCAAGACAGAGTTCTGGCATTCACAGTCATGGTCTTCCACATTTCAAGAAGTGCTGAGAGGAACTTTTTTGTTGCTAACACTGTTGTGACTGTGTTTGTGGTGATGTATATATATGGAGGGCAGAGTTAAAGCTGGAAGGTTGAGTACTTTTATGAGAGTGTGGTTAGAGAAAACATAAAGTCACCATAACCCTGCTGGAACTGGAGCTCCTTGGTAGGTAGGAATGTATTTATGACTTTTGTTGATATGTTCAGCAATTGGTACCTGCAAGATAAATTAGATACCTTCCTCCATCATCCAGTGTTATGGGAAACTGTTTTGCTGATCCAATGCAGAGAATGGAAACTTGGCTAACTTCAGGTCCAAGGGACCAGCCTAGGAGTCTGATTAGTGATCCTGCAGCTGGCATGTTTTTGTATGGTATTAGGGAAGATGAATGATGGCTGTGTTTGGGCAAATTGTCTCCGTAATTTAAGAGAGGGAAAATCAGCTCATTGCTGATCCAGACTTTGTCATAAACAATTTGCAAGTTTTCTGTGGTTTCAGCTGAAAAGCATTTGGAATCAAGGGGAAAATGCGTGTTGATGCACATTGGGTTTTGGTGAGCATCTGCTTGAAAAAGCAATGGTTCATGGTCATCCTGGCCCCGGGAGTCACCTAATAAAACAGTTCACAATTTATTGGCAGGTTTGGGGCAAGTTCAATCATTCTTTTCTAGCTTGTTTTTTAGAAAAACCAAATTACAGTATAATTACATGCACAGCAATAGTTCAGTCTAAGAGACTTCTTGAATGCCATTAGGAGACATATTGTATCCAAATGCTGCCAATGTTAACTAAAGCTTCAGAAGCCTGAGCCAAATGCAGAGACACAATTTTTCCTTCCTTCCTCCTTCTATTTTTTGCTCTTTTCCTCATCACTGCAACTAAAAATAATGTGCCCTGCTTGCCTCATTTGCTAACTAAAACATGTATACCTGCTTGTTAAACTGTAATTTTAGCTTCAGTTTGATTGATGGCTTGAGTAGGAAAGGTTTGAATTTTTTGTCTTGTACAGACACATTCAAATTGCATGGCAAGGCTGTTAAATGCTTTGCTTTTGTAGTCATCATGCAGACTGAGGCTTCCCCAGCGACTGGAAAAAGTTTAAATGAATTTAATGAATTTGGGGTTCATTCTCTTTTTCGCTAGTGTTTTAGTTGGGGCTTTAATAAAGCTGTGGCTGTTTTGGAATGGGGAGTGCATACCTTCTGAGTGAAGCGTAGCCAGAGCTGCAGCTGCAGCTTTCTTCCTATGTGTGTTGCTCACTAGGCTTGTGGGAGCTGCTGGAGCAGGTTGCTGGGACTGCCAGGTGGGACGGCTCCGCTGTTGTTCCTGGCTGGGGCCCAGTTTAATACCTCGTAGCTGAATGGAGCAGAGATGTTGAAGAGGTGCTACTAGAAAAACGTTGCTTTAAAATGGGAGCCCTAAAAACTAATGATTATGTTAATGTTTGTTCTAATCGTACACTCTGGAGCATCACGTTAATGCCCAAGGAGGCAGGGACTTTGTGTTTTTAATGGCTTCCTGCCCACTTGCAGCCAGTGGGTCAAGTGCTTTGCCTGTCTGCCAGTCCATAAAGGGTCTGGACACTTTGCCAACCACATGCACCTACTGTCTGCTGTGGGCTGGTGTACCGGGCACAGAAAGGACTTTGGTGACTTCTAATGACGTACTAATAGTACTGTGACAGATGGTGTTTCTTCTTTGGTAGAAGTGGCAGGAACTAGTTTTTGAAGTAGAGTTGCCTTGAGTCCAGTTCAGCCTGGATAGGTGTGGGGAACTGTTTAGGTTCCTTTCCAAGAAGACTAGAAAAGAGCAGAGAGAGAAAGGGATAAAAGGCAATAACCAAGTGGTCCAGACTGAGTCTGAAGCCTGTATTTACTTACTGCTGTTTCTGAATAATGAATGCAAAGCAGCACTGGCAGGACAAAAATGGCCTTACTGGGTCAGGGTAATGCCCTGTAGGTGACTGTGGCTAGTACTGAATGCTTAAAGAAGGTGCCTCTACAGACATCCTGTCAGCAAAGGCCCAGCAGACAATGGATCTGCCATCCATCAATGTATCTCATTTCAGGAACACAGTGTACACCTCTCACCACCACAACATTTTGTGGACAATGAAGACTAGAACTAATCCCATTCCATTAGTCAGATACAGGAATGAGCTGTATATTTTTATAGTTGATTGTATGAAAAATTTTCTTTGGCTTTTTCTTAGATTTGCAGACAGAAACTATTACCAGACACTCAATGTTTGTTTTACCAGAGGGATGTTTTTTTAAAAATCAGCTTCTCCATCAGAGGCAAACTTCTACCCAGTCCTGCTGATGAGGAATATCAATCCACTTGAGACAAAATTAGGTAGGAGATTGTAACCTCTTGTTAGCAATGTGGGTAGTAATATCTTCAGATCTGAAAACCAGATTTGGAACAGAGTATCTGCCCAAGCCTCATACTGTGAAAAACAGTTTTTAAAATGAAAAAAGGTCTGAATTACTTTCACGAAACTGATGCTGTTGAACAAGATGGCATCTTTCTGTTACAAAAACTAATTTGTTGCATCCTTTTTTGTATTTGGTTGGGCTTTTTCCTTTTTGGGTATGCTTTTGGTTTCTGGGTTTGTTGTTTGTTTTTTTTTTTTTTTTTTTTTTTTTTTTGTCTTTCAGCACATTTTGGTCCTCTCCAGCTGAACAGCTGGTATCTCCTCGAGTCTATCTTTAAATGTAACAATCATGCGAGTAAAGAAATCCTGGTTATAAGTGGGTGAAATCACAAGTCAGTTCATTTCCCTGCCCCCACTTCTTTGTAATCAGAAGATAAAGTCACTCCAGAAAATGCAGAGGAGGCTTTGCTATCCATGGTATGTCATGCCTACAGTTAGCACACATTTTAAATCACAGTTCTGGAGTTTATTTATACAGTTAAATGTCATATGTTTAAAAATAATGAGTTTATTCAGAAAGAAAAATTCTCCTCTGAGTGATTAATTAATGGAGGGAGACTCATTCCCAGAGTAACAGCCAGCTAGAATTATTCCAGGCCTTCTCTTGAAGTCAATTACCTGTTGGAAAATCTGTTCAATCCACCAAGTCTGTCCAAGTTCAACAGCTTGAAATAATGAATGGTATATAGAAAGAAACAGTAATTTTTTCCTAATTGCTTGTGCATCTCACTGTAATATGTCAGTCACATTCAAGGACAACAAACTGTTTTGGGAGTTTAAAGATAAAAATAATAGGGTTTAGACAAACAGGGGCTTAGATGTTTTCCACAGTGAAACAGTTTGGTCTTTCCTAATGTGTATGAGCCTTCCTGAAAAAACAAGTGACAGTGATGTTCTTAAAACATGTAGGACTTAACACTCAGTATCATATTTGTTGACTCTTCAGCATCTTGCCTCAGATTGAATTTAACATGAAAGAATATGCTTGTGCCATAGAGCACTATCACAAAATTGCAATTACTGCTCTTCAGGCAGCTGCAAGTCAGGCTCATCTGGATGCTGTGGTCTCCCAAGAAAGCTTCATTATTTTTTTTTTTTTTTCCTGATCTTTCAGCTAATACATTTGTCTGGACTCCAAATGAGCAGGATCAGATAAAATGTAGCTACAGTGAACTGCTTTGCTGGGTGGTGACTACAGCTCAGTATCCCTCCCAGTTTAGGTTTGCTCTTTGGTCCCAGCTCTCAGAGTTTCATAATGGAGTAATGGAGATATAAAAACATATTTTGCAGTGAAACTTAGCAAAGTGACAGCCAAGAAATTATTTTCCCTAGTAATTTGAAACACATCAACACAGTCAGTGTTAAAATATTCTAAGAAACAGAGGATGGGGGAATAACAGCATTTTAAAAGCTTGATGTCTCATTTTGATGTTCAGAGGGAGATGACATTTGTTTTTTGTTCATATAAAGACCTGAGATCTAATAATTTCAAAATATTAATGGCATACTACATAAGCAGGACATTATTTTATTGGCTAAAGCTCAGACTGATCTTTTCCAGTGGATTCCTAACATGTCTAGTAAAAAGAAGAAATCCAATTGAAAGAATTTATGCAGTTGACAGGCTAGAAGAGCTCTGGTGGAGATGCTCTTGTCTCTGAAGTAAGTAAAATGCATTTGTAAAATTTTCTAAGTACAAACTTGCACAATGAACTCTTCTGATTCTTAGGGTAAGCACACAGGTTTGGGGCTTGTTTTGGGGTGTTTTTTGGTTTATTTTTTGGGGGAGGAAGTTTTTTGCATTGGTTTGGGATTTTCTGTTTAATTGTTTACATAAGTACTGAATTTCTGACAGAAGCTAGCAAGAGTTCACCCGGGATATTCAAAGCTATCCTTGACCATGAGTTATCTGCTCATTGTCATGGTTCATCCTTCTACTTAAAAAAGTAAAATCTATGTCAGGCACAGAGTAACTTAAAATTGTTTGGAAGGAGCTACTTTTGGTTGTACTGCCAGGTGATTTGAAAGATGTTTTCAATATTAATTTTGGGGCAGAGGCAAATAGACAAAAAGAAAGAAATATTCAAAGAAGACTAGAAAACAGTTATGTTTTCTAGTTTTTCTTTGGAGGAGAGAAGTCCATAGTGCTCTTGCACCCAGTTAAGATCTCTTTACTTGAGATCCTGTGTGTGTCCAGGGAAAATGAGGTGAAAAGACACCAGAGAAGAGATGGTAGCTGAGAAGCAGCTGTTGGTTTGGAAAAGCATCAGATGAGAGCCAGTGGGGCCTGGGCTGGTGGTGGGGCAGTACAGGGGAAAGGCAGATGCTGTTGGAGGTTCATATATATTTTTTATATATATATTTACGTCTTCAGAGGACTAAAGTTCTCAGTGCAGCTAGAGAATGTACAGAATACTTTCTTTCTCTTCTGTGAAAATACTCCTACTTTATGATTTTCCTAAGATAAAAATCAATCCCTGTGTGACAAAGAAGTTTGTTTTGAGATATTTTTAACTTGTGGTAAAAAAAAATAAACTGGTGCCATGTTTTATTTTCTGTCTGTGCCTGTAATATTAGAAGAACCCTATTGATTCACACAGCAGTGATGCACAGCAGCATTTGTATTCTGAGGAGGGTGAAACACAGTCACACATTCAAAGGAAAACATATTTAATGAACCCACTTACAATAATTTGCCACCAATAGAGATTCTTGGTAACAAAATGGATCACTGCTCACATGAAGGTGATGACTAAACCCAGAAAAATACATGTTCTATGCAGTGAGCACCAAGGGAGACAATGCCATGCAGATGTCTGCAGATTTATAGTGCTCTGTTCCTACTGTTTCCTTGGCTTATACCTGATAAGAAAGGAAAATTCCAAGAGATGGCAAAGATCTCCTTCTGTTTCAGCTGCCCAGTTTTTGGTATTGTTCGAAAGATGATTTCTCATGCAGATATTACTTAGTTTTCAGTCATATCATTCTTAAAAAATGCAAGAAATATTTTGTGAAGACCATCAATGAAAAGCAAAAGACTACAGAACACACTTGAATATTCAACTAATTATTTTTAACTACTTTCCCAAAAAGACTGTGCTTTTAATAATAGCCTGCTTTTGTAGAGTATCTCTCAGATGCAGACTTCAAAACATGGTAGGCAAATAGTCTCAACATGTCTATGGGCTAGGTAACTACTATTAATCCATCTTTACAGACAGAGAAAGCTGAACATCAGAGAGCCGAGAATATTGCTTTCCAGCTTTGGTGTTACAAAAGGACTGTCAGAGCAGAGAGTATTGTGTTAAATTCCACCCACTAGGTCCAATTTAGTCTTTTGCCTTTCCAGCAGAGGAGTCTGTTACAACTCCATCTTTTCAAGTCACAGGTTATAAGGCAGAGATGGGTTGTTCATTTCTGAAACATACAACATATATCTGAAGTTAACTGAAAGCTTCTAAGTTAAAGGTTTCATAAATACGTCAGAATGGATGTAGACCCTCTTAAAGTTCCTCAGCTTGAGACTGTATAACCCACCACCATGTCGCTTGTGTTCAGAGTGTGGGTAAACCATCCAAGAATGTATGGCTCTTCTAATGTTAGTAGTGCTTTTTACATATCACAGGCAACCTGGCTATGGATTACTGGGTGCATCTAATCAGCAACTTTACTTCATGCAGTTTTTTCAACAAACTAAAAAAAAGACCAAAGACTAACAAGAAAGTTAAGTTCATGGTGAAAAGACAAACCTAAAAACACAGCAGTCTGTGAAGGCTAAAAGTCTAAAAGCAATTTTCAGTCCTCAGAATAAGTGGAAGAGGATATATTTTGAGGTAGACTTGCTTAGTGGGATGGAAATATACTTTGACTAACACTTCTTTGATCCTCTCTTGCTGAGAAATGAAAAAACCTGTTGTTCTGGACACTTAGGCTCCAGTTAGGATGCACGCAGATGGATTTACCCTGGAGTGGGATGGTCTTCAAGTTGCATTGTGTGTAAATCCAGCCAGACTGCAAGGCCTCTCCCTCTCTTCTGTCCCACAGGTAGGTTGGGTGCTCTGTTAATTCCTATCAGTTTTTCATGGTGTTTGTGAGAGTTTCCATGTGACCTCGGAGCTCCAGGCTCGCTCCCCAGTGGCAGCAGCCATTGATAAGAGGAGCCTGGAGGCTGCCCTGGCACAGAGAGGGTCAAGCCTTTCTGTTTGGCAGAAGCACCTCTGAAACAAGAGCTGAGGGAGGTGCTGCCAGGGCACTGGCAAGGGGCAGGAGCAGGGAGCTGCACGTGCAAGGCACTGGATCATGCTGTTGTTTCCAGCTTGGTGCTGCCTCCAGGGTGCTGCCAGGTGCCCTAATGCAGACAGAGCTTTTATTTAATCTCACCTGAGCAGAAGGCAGTGCTTTCTCAGGCTTCTCTGGAGCCATGGAAAAAAATTCCTATAGGACCTCAGCCCTTTCTTGGGCTAATATGCTACTTGTATGCAAAGGTTTGCCTTTGCCCTGCCCATGCTAACACAAACCACACCACACATCAAGGTTATTCCTGTAATAATTTTTCCACATACAGCCAGCCCAGGGATAAGGTGCTTACCTTGCTGTGGGATGCTGCCCAGTACTGTGCATGGTTTGGGTAAGCTGTAAGGATGTAAGGAGGGTTTAGACCTAAAAAATGACATGTCATTGAAAGCAGAGAGCAAGTTGTGTGACAAGGAAAGGGGCTGGAAATGTCACTCCTTCTTTCAGCAGCTTGTGAGACTGAGTCTTAGGCCTGGCAGAAAAGGGAAAAATCGCAGCAGGTTTTATAAAGAGCTTATGCTTCAGAGTTCAAAGCTTTCTAAAAAGCCAAGTAGGGCAGGTGACAACAGTGCACTTTTCTGAAGGAATCTGATTTTGGAAATAGACCTGTTAAGAATATTTGAAAATCCCATTGGTGGTCTTTTTGGTGTACTTTTGGACACCCACAGTCTCCCACTGAGAAGTTTTTTGAAGTTTGCACAACCCAGAGGAGCTGCATACAGAAGAGAATGCAGAGCTAACTACAGGAGAGCTCACACTGGAGTATATTCTTCCTCTGGCTGAAGGGGTAAGTGGCGGGACCTTCCAATCCTGGCCCATGAGGGTGTGTGAGCTTTAGTATGCCCTGTCTGAAAGAAAAGGGGGATGAAAAGCATCAATTAGAAACTTAAACATTGGTAAAGATACAGAGAGTAGTAAAAACATTTCCTGGTACAGGGATAGACGAAGGTGAAAAGACCTATCCTATGTATTTTGTGTATCCAAAATTTTTGAGGTAAAACTACAAAATAAAAAGAAAAAGTGGAAGAAGTCCCCAGAGTTGCCAAGAGAGAGAAACAAGATATCTGTTCATGTATTCTGTGGACTGGTCTCCCTACTTTCACACTAATACCACAGCCTGTGTGCAGCCGTGGGAAAGCAAGAGTTGAAAAGGATGAGAATGTCTTTAAACACCTTCAGCAATTATGCTGCAGTGAGGTGTAAAATGAAGGAAAAAGAAAAGACCCTCTTCTTTCCTTCATCTGTTTTTTTTTTTTTTTTTTTCATTCCTCATTTAACATACACTAAGGAAAAGTTGGGAATGGTTAGTCTCTGGAGTCAGGTTTTCCTCTCATGATGATTAGGAGATCTTAGTCCTTATATATAATTGGTTAAACTAATAATTATTATCTTCCCCCACACTTCACTATTCGTCTTAACAGAAGAATGAAGTGTGGGCAACAGGACATGGTAGTTTTGAGTGTTTGTTTCCCAATATCAGATGCCTAAAAAAGGAAGCTCAACATGTTGCAAGTTAGCGGCAGTGGTTGCATTCCCTTCAGGGCTTACTGAAGAAGCTCTTAAGGAAGCAAAGAAAGAGGAAGTTGATTTTGAGCTTGTTGTCTCTTTCATGACTTGTTTAGGTCTCTCTAACACTTTTTGGGAGCTGTTTAGTTCCATGCAACATATAGTAATACAAAAGCACAAAAAATACAAAGGTGAGCCATGAGCTCATTAATCCTGCCAGGAGAAAAATCAAAGAATTAGCAAAGTCTGTGATGGGCAGAGAGAGCAAAACCAGATGCCACCTCTGTGAAGATAAATGTGCTGCAAACACCAAGAGCTACAGTATTATGACCATTAAAAAACATGTTTCATAAATGGAGAAATGAACTGAAGAAGCTGTTGGTGAAGCTGTCCAGAAGCTGGACTATTGGTTTATACATTAACATCACACAGGGTTCGCCAGCTGAGCCAGGAGGCAGAGCTGACAGGGCCTCCATGATTTCCCTTTCATACAAACCTGCACCAAAGCTGGTAGTCATGGGGAATGCCTACTCTAGGACATGATTTTTTGGTGCTTGTCAAAAATTTTTTTACAGTATTACAATTGCCTTTGGTGCCAGCCCCGACAATCAGCTGTGGGTCCAATCACAGAATTGATATTTGCCATTGCAAGGTATAGAACTGTGTGGAAAAGCCCAGCCAGGGAAACAGAGCTCTGCTGGAGGAAAATGGGCAGAAGAAGGGGAGAGAAGACCATCAGCCTTTGAGGTGGGGAGAGTTGTTTTAAGCAGGTACACCTCGCCAAAGCTGGGGGCGAGAGAAATGAGACAAAGCGCAGGTGGCGGGTTGTGGGCGAGTGGGAAATGAGCAGTGTGGCACCGGGCAATACTGAGAGTGTGGATTCACCATGCCTGCCTGCAGGGCCTTTCATGCAGGAGCAGGGAGCAGGAACACAGCGGCTGCAGTGCTGCTCTGACAAGCCATGAAAAATGCCAGCTTTGTTAGTGTGTGTGGCAAGTTACCAGGAGCTCAGCGAATTCCTGTGCTTGGAGAGCCTCACACTGGGAAGAAAATATGAGCTGTGAAGTAATAATGATAATAGCAGGATTCAATGAGGCAGATGTAATCCACATTTCTTCAGCTGATCCTGGCTTGCAGCACCAACTCTGCTTGACAAAATTATATTCACAGGGATCTTTTCAGAAGCTGGTTTCAACAGCTGAGCTATGGTGTGTCTCAGGCTAGTCTAGAACTGAAATGCAGCAATTTTTTTTTTTTGGAAGTCATATTTACAGAGTACTTAAGTGAGGCAAATACCTTGAAACATTGTCCACAAGAGCTAGTAGTTTGAGAAGAGGTTTCCCACTCATTTTTAACACTGCTGAGTTAATTTTTGCTCTTTTAGCTTATCATCAAAAAGCCTTGGTAGCGCTGAGCTTCATGCAAATACATATTTGTAGCAAGCACAGAGGAACCTGAGATTAGCAAATATTGACCCTCTTCTGTGTCAAAAGAAAACAAAGTGCAAAACTGGCTGTGGCAGATCAAATTTCATTTTCAAAATCAACATCTGGTGTATTCTTTCTGCTTTCAACGTGACGTGATATGTTGATGCTAAGCAGCTGAAATCTCTCCTGCTGCAGTTTGCCTCTGTGTGAGACATTGGTGACAAGTCAAATTCTCTGGGATGCTCAGGATCCTGACAGGCACCACACACATTTCTTCTTCTGACCCACAATGCTACCTCTCAGGCTATATCCTGCAATTCAGTTGAGACACGCTCCTGTACCCTTTGGGTACCCTGGAAAACACCCTGAAGGGTTTGGGCACTTCAGAAGGTGAGCTTTCACATCCAGAGTTTTCAAGTCCACTACACTTCAATATCCATTCTGGAGAAGAAATGTCTGCTATCTGTGGTGAAAATCACTGTTATTTCAGTTAGACTAAAGTAAACTGTAAGCAGAAGTAGTTATTTACAGCGTCCACAGTAGGAAAATCAGTCACAGTTATTTGTGTGAATCTTAAATGGAAAAAACCAGCACACATGCTTGACCTTTGAGAATTCATCTTGTTGTGCCACCTGGCTGGTGCTTTCCTGACTCATCCTTGCTGGGGGCTTTGCCTTCCTTCCTTAACTGTGGCCACAGGTCTCCAACAGTTTGTCCTGGCATTAACTGTCACCACAAAGAACAATCCTAACCACTTTCTGTGCCTACCCACAGAGCTCTACCCTTCCACCTCCTCCTCCCTGGTGGCCTTGGACATGCTGTGGGGTCATGTACTGGTGGGGTCTACACCACCCATCCATGTTGAGACTTACCTTTATTTTTCATTGTTGTGGGTTTATCTTTCACCCTGTGGACTGTGAAGCTGCAGGAATACTTGGGGCAATACCAGCAAAAGGGCAGGTGAGGAGTAGGAATGAGAGGTGTCTGCTGGGCTGGGGTGGTTTAAGGTCTCTAAGAAATTGTGGCCTCACTGTGTTTCTGCCTAAAGCATCTACATGGTTGAAGCCAAATATTTAGTGTCAATCTATCAGCAGAGATATTTGATAGAGTTGTCTAAATGAGTTAGATGTGTGTATTCCCTGACTGACTCTCAATGGAGAAAAGACATGACAGTGATTAGCCACCTTGGGACAGCTGTCATTTGGAGAAAGATGGATATGATGTGATAGTTGGAAATCTCAGAGGTGTGGGAGCCATCCACTGGGCAAGGTTCAAACTAAATATGGGGCTTGACCTCTCTGCCTAACCTCAGAGAGCTTCCCCTCCAAATAAATCTGAAGCCCATTGGCAACTGCTACACGTAAAACCTTGTGGTTATACTCCTGTCTGCTGGGCAGTAGATGTACAAACATGGGCAACAAATCCCTGCAAGATACGAGCTACACTAAACCATGTGTAATGGCATTTAATTGGCATTCACTGACCAGCACACCTTTGTTCACTTTATTTTCCTTCTGGGCAAAAGTACTGCATTGGTTTTTAGTATGTAACTGTAAAAGGTCAAGGCAGGTTATTTTTCTATATCATCTTTTCAAGGATAGCTGAAGCCACATGGGTTCCTAAAACTTGTTCTTGGGAAAATCTGGTAAATTTGTCTCAGTTTTTTTGCCATCTAGATAGTACCCACCAACATCATAGTCAAGATTTGCCAGTGAAGCTAGGAAACTAAATGTGGACCACAATTTTCTTTTCTAATGTGAAAATATGGGTACTTTGAACCTGAAAGACAAAAAAATATAAAGAGTAGTGTGAGGATGCCAATTTCTTCTAATTTCACTTAAAGTAATTGACCACATTAATGTTTGGTCAGAAAGAGAGTTGCCCTAGCATTTTGTTTCAAATGTGTTGGATTCACAGAGACCAGGAGGAAAGATCTGGGGAGAAGTTTTGCAGGAATCACAGTCACCAGGGGACTTGTTCAGGTTCACAACAAATTAGCAGACACAGAAGTCTGCTCTGTTTCCCCAAAGCTGGCAGGCTGGGCAGCCAGAGGGGTGAGGGCTGCATATAAGGCAATGCCATTCTGAGGTATAAACTAGGAATGACCTCTCAGCAACTGCATTTGTAGGCACAGAGAGACAAAATGCATCTCGGTCACATGTGTGTTGTTGGGGCTTTGAAAAATAAATATGAAACACCCAGAGCATGTGAAGTGGAAGAAGAGGTTTCAAGAGAACCAATTTCACCTGCAAATATATTGCCTGGCAACCCAAGACTCAAGTCAGTTCAAGGGGCATAAGGATACTGCTGTATGAAAGAAATACTAAAAAGAAAACCAGGAAAGTCACAGGAAATTATATAAAAATTCTGGTGAGGCATTAATCCATGTTGCTGTAACACAAAAAACTGAGACTTGAGTATTGAAAAAAGAAGCCCTTGTTTTTTTCTTTCTTTGCAAAGGTTCAGCTAATGAGTGACTCAGCCTTATATAAGAAAAGTCTGGCTGGGGCATAATAAATGTGAGTCACTACAACAAATTTTCAGATTTTCTTTGGGACTCTTCCTTACAGGATCCTTGTATTGGGAAAAGGAAAGGGATAGGGCAAAACTTGCATCAATATTCATATAGCTATGAATACAGATGAGATTATGCAACTGCAAGGAAATTACATTTGTCTCCCTTTGCATAAACAGGTGGTAAGAACACTTACAAGGCAGTCTTCTCAGAAGAAGTAAAGTGTAAGACTACAGTCAAAAAAGACGAGAAACACTATAGACATGAGATTTGAAGGTAGGAGAACTAGACAGGGTGTTTCATTGCTTCAGCCTTTTGGAAAAGGACCAGCTCTGCAGCTGTTCAGTGTATGATGCACAGAGATCAGTGTTGGGTGATGTTATTCCCCAGGTGAGCTGATGTTTGCTGGGTAACCTTTGCATACTGCTGGAATAGCCACCTGTGCCTGAAAGCTGGGTAGTAAAACTAGTGCTCCCAATCCAGGCATATCTTACAAGGCCAAGACAGACATTGAATTTATATTGCTTCTGAGGCTTGTTTATCTATCTGAAAGGTTTGTTAGGTGACAACTCCCTTGATTTTTTTTGTTCTAGTGCTCGCTAAGATTTCTGTTCCTTTCCAGTCCCTCCATTTAGAATTTGAAATACCTCTTTATGTTGGAAGGTAATTTTAAAAAATGGATTTGGCCACAGCTGAGCCATTGTCTTAAGTTTGTAGGTAAAAAAACCCAACAAAACCAAAACCCAGTCCAGAAGCAAAAAAAAAAAGGGATCTCTCCTAACTGTCCAGCTGACTCAAACCTGTTAAGCCTTGAATCAGGTGATTCCCATTTATTTTAATGTGAAATGTATTTAATGAATTAATAGATGTTACTTTTATGTCTCGAAGTTCAAGCCAAGTTTTACTTGTTTTCTACTGAAAATCACAGTCTCCTAGGGCCAAATGGCCAGTGCTGTTTTCCTTTCCTGCCTCACATATTAAATATGATCATCTTGTTCTTCCAGGAGAGCTGACCACACCCATAATGAGCACTTCTCAGAATCAGTCCTGCTAGGACTCTGCACAAATCACCTCAAATTAAAATTCCTTGTCATAAAACAGCTCTGGAAAGGTAACACCAAATCCATCCATCATGAAGATAAATGCCTGGCAACAAAATTAGAGATTAGAGTCCAGCAGTCAACTGGAAAGTACAGATCAGAGGATCCTAGAGCATACTTGCTGTTAATTTTCACTTGCTTTCTAACTCTGAAGAGCAAATGAAAATGTAACTGGTAAAACAAAGTTCCTAGAGAGAAACTCGAATTCCAGATGGCTGATGCCACCCAGGCACCAGCTGTGAGGAGGTAATAAACTTTACTTTTAAAAATAAATAGGCAGTGCCAAGCCTGTTATTTCTGCAGTTGGGGGTTTTTTGTCTGCTGAATTTAGTTGGTTTTAAGGGCCACACACATCCAGGGACTGCAGTCCCTGGTATGAGTATCCTCATCCTGATTGCCATCAGACTATGTAGCATGTACTGAAAGAAATGTTATTTTGGTGGGAGTGAAACTTTTGTCAAGTGATGCCAAGGAGCAGCTACATGTCATTTGGGCACTGGATACATTTTCCCTGGAGGCAAGAGCTCCCAACACTTCAAGAGAATCCATAGCAGTCTCTGCAAGGTGAGAGATTGTCTTATCCAAATTTTGCCGCATTTTAAACAACTGCAGTTGTTGCCTTTTTAAAATATTGACAACCTGTATTAACCATGATCTATAGGGACATCCTGTCCTTCAGATATTAGTTGACAGAGGGAAGGAGCAGGGAAGGAGAGGACTGGGGAGCAGGCAGGAGCTGCTTTCAAAGAAGCATCTGGCTGTGTCCTGAGGAGGTGAATGGGGAGGCAGGGAGGGAAAATGAACTGTGTTGGCTGTGGCACAGGGGAGAGGAGGCAGCAGAAACTGAGAGCACAGCACAGAGGCTAAATGAATGGCTGCAATTTCAACACATGGATTTTTCAAAGGCTGACTTGCTCAGGAGCAGCACCTTATTTCTGGACATCAGGCATCAGAAAGAGCCAGGCATTCAGGTCCCCCCTCAGCTAGTAAATGGCTTGGGATAGCCTTTAGACAGACGTAATAATCTGTCCCTGATGCTACTGAGCTAGAAGGGGCTGTGTTTTAGTGCTGGACCTCCTGTGTTTTGGACCTGCACATCCAGGTCTGGAGACTGAGCCACACTCCCAGTGCCAGCTGTACACCTCTGGGCACTGTGTGCCAGTGCCTGGTGAAACAGGTGGTGATGTAACAGGTGAGTGCAACAGCTAAGCAGACATGCTGCTATGCAATTACACGTGAACTGGTCTCTCCTTTGTGTGAATATAAGCTCAGCAGTAGGAAACCAGGTCTCTCCAAGTTCCTAGAATTGCTAATGTTAGGTTTTACCAGACTGTTCACATCAGAAGGACAAACTCTAAAAGGAGAACAGAAGAGATAAATGAGATTGTGAGGTTCCTATTCTGCTGCTGCTGCTATTGTCCCAGAAAGACAAACTAGATGCTGCTTGAAAGGACAGATTTCTGCCCCCCTGACCAAGTCATATGGAGCCTGAAAAAAAAGTGAGATTTTTAAGAATTATGTATTATATAGATGCCCTGTTGTACTTAAAAAAAAAATATAAAAATGTTTTCTTTGTTGTTCCCTAAAAGAACTAATTCTAGTGGTTTTGACAGAAAACTGCCTCTCTATTTTGATCCTCTGCTGTGAAGCATAGAGATTTGTGCCCCCTGCCCTGCATCCATTTGCTGGGGTGTTTTTGAAGAAAAGTTTTTCATTTGTAAGTCTAAGCCTGTTCATTTAATTTCAATTAAATGTTTCCGACTGACCTGAAATAATGTATGGCTTTCCTTTTTGCATTGTTTAGGAAAAATATTTTTTGTTTACCTCACCTTTGCCTTTGGTTGGAAACTTAAAGGTATCAGTATTTGCCAGCTTTAAGTGAAAATGAGAAGATATTCCTTAGCCACTGGATGAGATCTGTAACTGGCTTGGAGCATTATAATCCTGGTGAAGTCAAAGGAATCAGTCTGATTTATTCCAGATGGTTATCTGGACCTCCAAGGGAAATGAAATCAGTATCATAGATTAAATTTACCATAAATACAAGAAGATCTGTTTGCATTGCTAAGATTTCATCTGTGGCTCCTCAGAGATAAATTTTGTCCAAGTCTCCACTACCAATGCTGTCACCTTCATGCTGCAGGCTGTGCTTCAAAGCAGCAATAAAATCCCAGGAGGTTTTTGCTGGAGCAATACTTTAGCCTTTGGGCCCAAGATTTGCACCAGTGTTTATGTGACCCTGGATTTTAATTACTTTGCTATCGTCTGTTCATTGTGAGTGTTTGTGCCAGAAATGAGCATGAAGATCAGAATGAATCAAAATGAATGGGAAGATAATTGTTTTGGTTGATTTTTTTTTTTTTTTGGAGGGTGGACACAATAGTAAAGAAATAGAATTGAGCTTTGCCAAAGAAAGCTTATGTAACAGGGATAATTTGTTTTGACACGGATAGGAACAAACTGTGGGGAAAGACTTCCTGAGGTGCTGCATTTGCATAGGTGAGGAAACTTGCAGCTTGAAAAATGAAACCTGGGATTTATGAGCACAAAGGACTTCAAGACAGTATTTTGTTCCCCTCAGTTATTCAGTAATGACTTTGACAGTACTTCTGAGTTTGAAAAGAGGCAGGTTTTTGGGCTGGCAGGATGTAATGTACTAGCTGATTTCCAAAGCTGTCACTGATCTTTGATTTATATCTTCTATATTTTCTTTTTTGGACTAGCTAGTACCATCAAACTCTTGCCTACCTTGGCTCTGAATGCAGCAGTCTCTTTCCAGGGTAATTCCAGGATGGCTTGTCCTACATCGTCTCAAGGAGGCTGCAGCTCCCCTTCTGTCTTGCCCTGTTATGAGTGAGTTTTAAAACCAAAAATGACATTAGAATTGTGTCTGAACCTTGTGCTGAGGCACATGTTGAGCTCCAAGTACTCTTCCTAAGCTTACTTTAAATCTGTGTTTTTAGCAGATGAGGCATCATATTTGTGTCACTCACCACTGCTAATAGTGAGGATGGTCTTTGTCTGTTTGAGTAGCATGAGCATTTCTTTCATTCTGCCCCTTTTCTGGCTCTAAGTTAGTTGTTTACATACTTGAAATTATTTAAAATTATAAGCACGGTGGGAACTGTGTAGGATGTATAACTTGCTGTGAATTATTTCAAATTAGAGAAGAAAGTGAGGAACGATGACTCTTAGCTGTAGTATCAGCATGATCGCCATATGTCTGTATGAATTTCATGGACAAATCCCTTTATAAACAAAATCCCTGTGCTGTACCAAGGCTTCCTGGTCACTTCCCCTGCAAGGAGCACAGTAAAATCGCTTTTAGCAGGGTCACGTGGAAGCATCCTAGTGGTTTCAGGCATCCATGAAACAGGTGCAGATCAAACTTGTCTGTCTTCCAGGTAGATCTTGTGCAAAAAGTATTAACTAGCATAGTTATAGCACATAGCTATTTTGCTGACATAGAAAAATGGGTTTTGGAGATGATTTTATTTAAACATTTTGGAGCTCTGTTTGTTAAAGTCAAAGACAACTTTTTGAAGTGCACAACAAAAGACAGAAGCATTTGGGGACTTTTTGTCAATGCTGTTCCTGCAGTGCTGTGACTTCCTTAATCCTAGGGAATAACAGATCCAGCTGGCATAAATATCCTTCTCCAGTTTGTTTGTTTGTTTGTTTGTTTGTTTGTTTGTTTTTCTCTTTTTCTTCTTTTTCTTCCCCATTTCCTCATTTCTCTATACCACCAATATACATTGTGTAGGTTGAATAATGAGATTTTGGTAGAGCAGGGCATGAAGGGCAGCTCTATAAGCTTTGGGATTATTTATCAGGAAGCTGTTATCAGGACATGTTTTTAAAGAAAAAGGTTTCCCTCACAGGCCTGGTACATACAGAATTTCTGGTTGAATCTGTAAGTTCCTGCAGGGAGATGTTGATCCTGTCTAATGTTTGTTTTACCTGCTTCCCACTGGAGCATATTGCTAGCACATGAGTAGATTGCTGTCATATGGCCCCAGACAAGTTGTTTCAAAGAGGAGTTCTATAGCTCCTTGAGAGGGAAATTGTATTTATTTTTTGCTAAAAAATTTTCTCATATTCTCTCTTTTCTTAGTTAAAACACTTGGTCAAATAAAGGCAATACTGATGTGACTTTAGACTAACTGGGGAATTTTTTCATAGTAACTACAATTTTGAGAACTAGGTACTAGAAGTGCAATATTACTATGCCTGTTTCTTCTTCCTTGCTTAAAAGGCAGCTAGAAGACTAAAATGAGGGAACACTGGAATGGGAGGCAGAAGTGGATGTGAATGATTCTAGGTCTGTAGCACTAGCATAGATTTCAGATGCAACTGACCTTTACTTGTAAATACTCTCATAATTCCTGAAGCCCAAGTGGGGTCATAACCCTGAATTTGGGAATGGCTGGACCAGTGCTCACTAGGGAATGGAAGTGTCTCACTCCATCCTGGGCTGACGCTTCCAGTCACTTGAAGATGACCTGACAAAAGTCACTGGGGCTTTTTTGTCGGGATACTGACAGGGCTAGGAAACTTTTGCTGCTCTGCTCACAATGTTACAAACCATAACTGGCCTGAGAAAGTGGACAGCGTGGGTGAAGGTGCTGTTCCTGACATAGGCGGCCCTACAATTTTAGAAACTGATGCTCAACTCCAATTTGTGCTCAAGAGCATTCTCTGGAGTGTGTGTTCTTCTCACTATTCTTCCATCTTGTGTTGTGGTCTCACCCTGTTAAGGGCAGAGTGTCCCCAGAGGACTGGTATATCTGCTGTACCTCCAGAAGCTAGCTCTAGCATATGAAACATCAAGAGTGACAAAAAGACAAGACATCCTCTATAAAATGCCTCCAGTGAAGGGGGCAAGGTGATTTTGGCTTGATACAAATGTAGTATTTTGTTATGCCACTTCCCTGCCTGCTGGCTACCCAAGTCCCATGGAAACCACAGCTGCCACAGGAGGTCCCTGAACACCTAGGCTGGTCTTGCTCCAAGGAGCAAGGGGAGCAAAACAGCCTTGGAAGGTGTGCATCCTCTGGGCTCAAGGCTGCTGAGGTCAGGGAAAATTACACTTACAGCAACAAGACTGAATATTAATGTGTTTCAGAGGGGCTATCTTGTACAGTTATTTTCTTACAGGAGCTTTGGTCTTATTGGCCACTCTGCTGTGTGTGCCAGTCAACCTAAGGTTTACTTTTGGTGGAGCATGCTTGCTTGTGTAAGTTCCACTACCTTTCTGCTCTAAATAGCTAATTCACAAAGGAAACCTTTTTAAGCATTAATAACATTGCTTGTGATGAGCTCAACAAATGGAGTCCCTTAAATATCTGCCTTCCCAACACCCTGCAGCAATGAGGGCATGGATTTGGGAGTTAGTTAAAGTAATACACTTTTAATTGCATCCTCTAGCTAAGAGGGGACTGGGATCTTCAGTACAATTCCTTTCAAGGTGACCTTTGCACAGTTGTGTGTTGTCTGGACAAGCCATGGTGTCACTGCTAATAAGGGCACTCATTGGAAAAATAGTATCACCCATGTTAGGTCTGCTGGCCTCCTATAAAAATGCAGTGGCTGGATAGGTGTCAGTATAACTGTGCAATGAGACTCTCCTCCCATGGAAGGCAGAGGTAAAGTTCCTACTGTGCTTAAATTAGCCAGGGCTTCCTTGCTTAGTCTTTCATTGAGGGGCATGAGATGAGCAGCACGAGGGGGACCGCAGTTCTACCCTTGCGTCATGCAGTTTAAATACTGTGCTTGTCACTGCCCTCTTGTCCTTGACCAGAAATTCAGGGACAAAGTTCCTCAGTGTAAAATGAGTATGTTCATTGCTTCAGAGTCTATCACACAGTCTTAAAGACCGATATGGAGGCAGAGCTGGTCTTTATTAACTGATTTTACATACCAAAACTGCCTCAAGGCTGCTGTGTGCCAGATAGGGAGCCTGCTTTTCCTCAACTGCTGGTTTTGGCCAGTGATTCACCTCTATGTAAGGCAAGTGGTTATGGAGAGATAACCGAATCAGAATAGTACTTTTCCATGCTTTGAACTCCCATTGACAGAAGAAAAACAGTCAGTTTTAGGAAAAGTTTTTGACCTATAGATTTTTGGCTCCTCTCTGGACTTGGCTGCCAGTTGATGGCTGCTTCAGGAGCTGCTGTGATTATAGTTCAGTTCATGTTGACAGTCGTCCACTTATAGCCTCTGCAGCTGGCAGCATTGGTGGCAGGCTCAGCAGAGATGTCCAGGACTGAAGGAGGAGGAAAAATAAACACCACACTCAGAACAAGATGTGACCATCCTGCTTCTATGATTCATATCCTGAGCAGCATCCCTTGGACCAGTATGGCCCACTGGTTTCTCTTTGAGGTCCAGGAGACTTTCTGATATTAGTGTTATTTACAAGGAAACTGCTTTTGACCTGTTGTTTCAGGAACTCCTGCTCTTGGCTTTCTTGTGAGGTGAAAATTTCTGCTTCAGCGAGGGCTCTCAAAGAGGCTTTGTAGTGCTGCAACATTACCTGGGATTTTGATGTTAAAGTAATTTAAAGTTAGAGACTGCCTCATCTTACAGCATTTCCTGTAGAGCTGGTCTGTGCATTCATGAGGGAGAAATGTGGTGAGGCTTCTGGTGAAATGTTCATCCAGTATCCACTTCCATACAGTGCCAAGGTCTCCCTCCTCCCATGCTATCTTCTGCTTCAGCTTTTCAGTCAGCTGTAGCATTTTCTGGCTGCTGAATAGTTACAGAGCTTTGTCGGGGAGCTTTTGGGTGGCACATCTGAGGGCACCAGCTCCCCTCTTGTCCACTGACACCTCTTGTTTTCCTTTCCAGCATCTGAGTGCCTCCTAAGTAGATTTCGGTTCTTCTGAGGAGCCAGAAAATTTTCAGCTGCTGCTACACAAACTTGACTGCTCCTGAATAGTTATCATCCTTATTTACAACCCAGAGAATGAAAGAGAAAAGTGAAGATACTTATTTGTAAGGGAAGCAAGAGGAAAATGAGTTTTTATGGTGTACTCACAGTGTCAAAACCCTCTAACTTTTTCTGATGTGTAACTACCCAAACACAGGCTGTGAAAACATAGAGATGTCTTCTCCTCAGGTCTGCAACCTGTAAAATTGAGGATTCATCCATTTCCCTGAAAAAAAATAATTTTATGGCTATTTTTCTAATTGCTTGCACACCTCCTTTTGGAAAGACCAGATCCTTGCAACTCCCAAGAAGCTCTGCAGCACCTGACAACATGTGCTATTTCCTTTTTTATAGCTAGGTTTAGGTCTTGGTGTTTCTTCATCTAATCTTCCAGGCAGATCTCACAAGTAGTTCAGATGTTTCTGTTTTCTTCAGCCTGTGTCACAAAGTTTGTAGAAATGAAGTGCAAGATTTTAGATCAGATTGGTGTGACAAATATCAAAAGATAAAAGAAAACCAAAAATTCTCTCTGAAGCTTCCATGCCATTGAAATACTCACAGCAGAAGGTGGCTTTGCTGAGATGGAATTTATTAATCATTGCAGAAATCTCTGCAAGAACTTGGATTTTTCACATGTCATGTGAGCTCCTTTTCCAAGAAGTCCCATGTCACTAACTTGACTGCTGACCTGTACTTATGTCATTGCAGTGTCTGTGTGCATTGAAGATCTGCAAATAACCAACAAGATGGGCTTGCCTTCAACTTTTCACAATGGAAATACATGGCTGGGGTAGCAGTCAAGGAAACTAGCGGCTGTGGAAAGGCTGAACTGTCAGCAATAGAGCAAGAATGAGCAAGTGAGGAGAAGTAAAAGCTGTTGACTGTCAATCACAGGCTGACCTTGACATCTGTCTGTTCCTTTCCCACAGACAATGTTTTGCAGGAGAAGCAGCAGAGACAGCTTTGAAGAATGTTGCTTTGAGGACTGCAAGCTGGCACACTGGAAATGAATGTATAGATGCTGGTGTACGGAAGCAGGAGGTGACTGCTTCTTTCTGGGTCGTTTGGAAGGGTGCTAACCCAAACCAGTAAGGCTGCAAGGGTGAACCTCACAGTCTCTGTAGGGCTGTGGGGTCTGTCCATACCCCTGGGGAAGGCTAGAGACCATGTAAAGTGATTGCATCTGCAAAACCAAATAAGGGGCAAATTTTAGGGTCACAAAATGTTCAAGAACTCCTCAGCATGATTGTACTGCATGTGTTGAGAAAAAAAAACGCGCTGAATATATAGAGCAGCAGATCAAAAAAGATCTGAACTCTCCCAGAAGTATCCTATCTCTGGTAATCTTTTTATATGACATTAATTTCCTTAGACAGAAGATTAGGCACTTTTAAATAAATTATAGTGATTTTAGTTTCTGCTATCCTTGCATATTGCTGCAATTATCTGCATGGGCTCTTAGTTGCCCTGCTGCCATCACAGAGCTGAAAAGTTTAATAATGGTTCAAGCAAAACCTGCTTGTTCTGTGTTTGTGTCTGACATATCAGTATCCCATAGAATGAGCACCTCTGATATTTAGATGGAATTAATTTCGTACTCCTACTCAAACAAGATCTGCTCACCACTTATCAAAGACATTCCAAGGTGAATTTTAGATGGAACTTGTGGTGGCTTTTTCCTTAAGGTAAATTCTAGTTCATTTGGACAAGTCCTTAGATGACTCTGGTCATCTAGTAGATGACTGGTGTCATCTAGTAGTGTCCTAAAGGCTGTGTTGAATTACTGAAGAAAATGTCCCTGATCTGTCGCCAAGGTGTTAAAAATCAAAGGCAATATTCAGACAGAACATCCTAGCTACAGGATAGGCTGAAAGGATAACTCAGAAACTTTAATCCCAAAATGAGAGATTGAGCAAAAGAGTATTTTTATTAAGTTTTGGGTATTATGAGGGCATACAACCTTTTCAGACTGTATCCCTCAAAAGAAGAGGTATCATAATCTGCACTAATGCTAGAAACGGCCCTAACAGCTGTATTGCTGGAGGGCTTTTTCAGGTTAGCATTTCTGCAAGTCATTGCATTGTGCTTCTTGGATTTTCTTTGCCTGCTTGGGATTTACTTTGCCTGGCCCCAGCACACAAAGGGTGGCCCAACTCAGCCGCCTAGAGGACCTCAGTCACATGAGATGCACTGATACTTTCTCACCAAGAGTTTCTACTTTCTATTAACTGACACTCCAAACTGATTGAATTAATGAGAGTCTTTCCACTGACATCATGACTTTGATTTATAGCCTTAGTTCATAACACATTGTTTCAAATGTGAGTCTTAATATCCTTATTCAGTCTGCAGCTCTTCCAAGTTAAATACCAAAAAACAGAGAGAAGGAAAAAAATCCACAAGACAAATTTAAGAGATTGCTCTGTGTCTGTTAGAGGCAACTCTTGACAAATGTGAAGAAGCAGTAGGAAAGGGTGTCTTTAGCCTAGGAATTCAGAATCTGAGGACTCTTTGCAGACAGAATGTTGCACAGCTGAGCTATTTTCTATCAGAAATGTCAACTAAACCTAAACAGTTAGACCAGTACAAATGCTAATGGAATAAAAACCCTTGTATGTTTATGTTAATTAAACCTGTCAGCCACTGTATTTTTCTTCTATTTTTAGTGTGATTTTCTGAAGAAATGAGGCTTATACAGTTGCCATGGCTGTCTGTCCATCTCTTAGTCCTTTCCTGCTCCTCCACATAACTTTTTAAATTGTCAGCATATTTCAGCCAATCTGGAAAGAAAGGAAAACCTCTCAAAGACATTACGATTTTTATGAATTTCATGAAGTCTGGTGGAAATTTTCCAAAGGCTTAATTAATGCCCCCTCAAGGTAAAGCCATGACCATTCAGCCATTGTCCTTTCATTTTGTCCCAAATGTACAAAAGCCATCTGCCCTCTCATTGTGTGGAAAATTTTAAACCAGTTAGAGCATAGGCTGTTTCTTGCTTGCCTCAAAGCAATGGAAAAGTAAAGGTTTTGTGGGAGCCAAGGATATTACTGGAGACTTGGAAATGTAGGGTGACAGGAAAGAGAAATAAGTGAGACCACCACGATGAACAGGTGACAGCAGTAAGGGAGATGCCTCTAAGGTATCATTCACTGTCACTTTCTCAGGGACATGACTATTTTTGAAGGATGAGTACACATCAGAAAACCTGAGAATACTGTCAGTGAGGGAAGCAGAGTAAACCAAAGGTGTAACACAGTGGTAGTAAGCTGGTTTCAGCAGTATTGTGGGGGTATGCAACAAATCCATAGGAAACTGAGTTTCATTAGCTTAGATGCTGATAGATAAACTTGTCTTAGTAAGCTTTTTGTTGGCAAGGTTAGATGAGGGAGTGACTGAAGTTATTCAGAAAATATGCTCTCATGACTTCTTTGGGGCTGTGCAATTGTACTGATAGAGATAGCAACTCTTTTTTTGTGATAAATTATGGCCAGAAAGCATAACTACCCTCTGCCACTGCCTTCCTCGCAGCACACACTGGCTTTCCTTGATTCCGGGACTTAGTTCTCCTTAAAGGGATGATTTTCTTGCTGTGCCAGAAAGGTGGAGCTGCTCTGATTAAACAGTCTTTGTGAGCAGCTCCTTGAATGATGTGAGGAGGACCCTGTGGAAGCTTATACTTACTTGGGTGGCAGTCAGCATGCTATGGTGGGTGAAGCATTGGCTGTCTCTGTATCATTAAGGAGCTCAAAGAGTCAGTTCAGTCCAGACAGTAAACAATGAATTGCTGACACTTTCAGCTCTGCAAGAGCTCAGAAATACCAGCATGCACATCTGAGCCATATCAGTGGAAGCACACAAGGATTACATTCTTTTGGTGATGGCTTCATTTTTATGTGAATAATCTGATGGGAGCCTGATGGTGTCCAACACATCCATTCTTGCCTTGTGGTTCTTTTGCCATCTCAAATGTTGTTAGTTTTAATGACACAATTATCCTTTGTATATTCAGTTAGACATGTGGGTTGCATCCCACCCCACTCCTCCCCTTCTTTTCCTTCTTTTTTTTTTTTT
>VXBQ01002347.1:355512-394743 GCA_013400175.1 Phainopepla nitens
TTTTTTTTTTTTTTTTTTTTTGGAGTTATAATTAGTTTCCCTGAGAGGCAGCAGCTTTAATGCTTGGATAGTTTTCTGAGAAGCTGGGACTGAAAGAAGCTTTTGGGAAATGACAATTATATGTCCATGGCTTTTATTTGGTATGCTTTATTTTAGTCTTTGTCTAGGCTGAAGGCTGTTGTTGGCTGGCAGAAGATGCATTGAATCAGTGAAATTAGGCAATTTGGGTTCCATGCCCCCCCTAAATCATACAAAGAACTTGTATATTGACTGACAGTAAAATGCAATTTTTTTTTGCTGAATATATACAAATTATTGGTGCAAAAAAATGAATACTCCTTTTCCCCTATTCTCCAGGTCACTGATTGAATTCACACGAATTTTTGCGGAACTTTGATAGAAGTTTATATGCTATGAACAGAAAATTTTGTAATGTTTGTATTAAGGTAATTCTAAGATCTGTGTGTATCTTGACAAGCAGAAAAAAAAATTGCTATTGGATTGGAAATGACCTTGAAATCTTCTTTTATATTCCCCTTTCTGTTGCCAGCCCAAGGTGGCCCATGCCTGTCTTGGGGCTCTTCTGTTACTCCATAAAATCCACTCAGAAACTCCCTATATGGATGCATGAGGACTCTGCAGTGGATTTAAACAGTAGTAAAAGAAAACATCTATGGAAATTTGTCAGAGATCATATAAGGTGTTATCTTTTGAAGCTTGATATTTGCAGTTAGTTGCTTTTATGTTGTGTCCTGGTTTCATGGCATCATTAAGAAAAAACAAAAGAGAACAACTTTCACAGTTTGTGGGGATGCACTGTGGTGAGGGTTCCCCGCACTAAGAGAAAACCTGTGTATTTACCTGTAGTTTATGGTGCCTTTTTGCACAACAAATCTAAGAAAGAAGTTTTGAGAGCATTTGAGAGGTCTTGTATGCTCTGCCTGAGTGGAAAGTTTCGTTATTTTACTGGAATGATTAAGAGAAGCATTTTATTTCCAAGACAGAATGGGGACACATCTCCTTCCATCTTCTCACAGTGCAGGGAGCAGCACTGAGTCTTGCCACGCTGACTAAGGTAGCTTCCCTCCCTCCCATGGGACAGGCTGCTTGCTTGCCCACTGTGCTCCTTCCAAGAGATTCAATAAGGATAATGTGAGGTGTTGCTTCTCCTCAGCAGCTGGTTTGGCCACTGTGGGACTCCTAGGGAAAGTCAAGCACTGCCCCCCACTTTGCTCCCCTCACTTAGGTCTCTGCCTGGCCCTGGCTGCTGGGGAGCTGCAGAGGGCCCCTGTGGGCCAGCATATTACTTGAATTAACAGGGAGAGCAGTCAGTACTTCTTGTAAGTTATTTCACTCCTCCAGTTAAGCTTAGCTTCAAGCCAGGCAAAGCCAGGGTATCCATCTTCTGGGAGACAGCAACTGTTTTTGTCCAATAAAGCCCATAACAGCTAGAAATGAAAAAAGCACTTGTGGGTCCCTTGGTCGATCTCTGCCTCTTGCTTTTTTTTTCTTTTTCCTTTTTTTAAATTTTTTTAAGGTATGTTTGATGCTAGTTTTACCTGTCTCTTGAGGATGGTTTCCAATCCCTTATTTTAAATGAAGTAGTATTCCCAGATGCAAAGGCTAATCTACTGGCACAGTCAATGATATCATTTGTTTATATAGATTCAGTGCTACTAAAAGGTGGGGGTGGGGAGAGAGGAAAATTCCTTCACCATCTTGTACTTTTTACTTGTCAAGTTGTGTATGCTGTCAGTGAAGCTGTGCTGTGGAATGGTCAGGGATGGTGTGGCCCCAAAAGGCTGTGGGTAGGGAAGAGGAGTCAGGGTGTCTGCCACTCTAGTTTGGAAGGAGTGTGCTACATAGTTCTCATTTTCTGCATGCATGATTAAAATTAAAGGAAAAAAGAATAATCTTGGCTCTAGCAGTGGGAACGACACAGATGTGAACTGAATGCAACACTGATTTTATTTTTGCCTATATGTCACCACTTCCTGTGACCTGAAGGACAGATTTGTCTCAGAGTTTTCTACAGCACAAGCAAAGGTATTAATTACCCTTTTCAGAAATAATGGAAGAAAAGTACCGTATTCAGTGTTTCATGCTATACTTTCTGTGTTTTATTTTAGGTGACTCTGACAGCTTTCCAAAATCCCAGATCTGTTGGATATTTTATCCATTCTTTCCTTGGAAGTAGAAGATCCCAAGCATTTTCCCAGTTGATGACACCTCTCATAAATTCAGGTAAGGCACAGGCACAGACCATGAGGAAAGCACATGTGACCATGTGTGCATTTATGCACTCTGTTTGGTCATGAGATTCACAGATGCCAGCTTCCTCCCCAGTGAGGGGACTCCACACATGCATGTGCATAGCCAGAAACATTTCTGTTGTGTGATTAAACACACATCATCTCTCTCTGTGTTTCCTGAGGATGGATTCTCCTAGGGGCCCAAAAGCCCTGCCAGCTGGGTGAGTGCCTTGGGGGTGTATCATTGTTCCATGGCACTGCAGAGGGTATTTCCATTAGCTGTCCATGCCTCAATAGTCCACAGCCCCTTCTTATGCTTGTGGGCTCCTGCTCTATTGACATTCCATGCATTTTCACCCTCATACAGCATGCAGGTATCAACAAGCACCAGCCTGGTGCTAATTGTCTCTTTCAGACACCTCCCAGCTGCTCCACACAGCACCGGCCATGTTGCAGCTCTCCATCAGCAGACATAGAAAGTCTTAGCCTGAAAAGCCAGGCACCTCATGTGGTGCCTTAACATGAGGTTACCAGGATGAATAGGCTAGAGTTTCACTTCCAAGGAACTGAGTTCAAATTTTGGTTGCAGAGGGAATTATGTTTAAAGGTCTCTTAAACCCTTGGGAAACTTTCCAGTTTCTGGGGTTATCGCTGCTTAATCATACCCTCAACCCAGTGCAGGGTTCTCTCTTAAGTTCTCTCTCAAGATGGGGCTTGTTCAGGGACTTTTATGGATTTTTGTTTGCATGCTTGCTTTTTAAGTGGGACTCCTTCACAGTTTAATCTGAGGTTGTTTGCTAAAGGTATCTGCTTTCAGAAGGTTGCTGGGAGTTTTTTATGTAGAAAAAGTTAAACATCTTTCGTCCTGGTTAAAAGGTACATGACACCAGAAAATATAACTGGGAGAGGGAGCAAGATGGACAGAGGAGAACAGGGAGCATGTTGGTGTAAGACACAGTTGACATAAGACATTCAGAGGAATTTTTAAATTGACATTCTTTGGACTTTGCTTATTACATTTTATCTAGTGAAAAGAGGGATGGAAGTATCTGGTGGTGTGGGCCAGAGCTGGTATAGCCATCTTTATGCTTGCTTTTGCTTTTTGCTCAGAGGTATAGTTATGCTTTTGAAAGAGGAGTTCATCCAGAAATGTAAAGTATGACAAATGCATCAGCCCCTGCCTGCACCTTGACATTTAAGTTCTGGACCCAACAGTTCTCCATTTATGACACAACAGGAATATATTTTTGTCCTACTCTAGTAGCAGCACTCAATTGAATGTTACTGGCTTGTTGGGAAATTAGATGATTTGTCTAAAGCTCTAGGCAAGGGACACATTTTTAAAGTAAGAGTAGAGTGTTCAAGTGATGCCAGCATTAGCAATATGCAAATTACAGATGAGGTGCACTAAGCAAACAGTGTGTTATCTCTCTGAATGCTTAAATTTCTGCATATTTTGGGATCTTGTTTAAAAAAGGCAAGAGCTGGACTGTCAGCATTGATTTTAGTTTTGCAGTGCTATGGCTTTCTATTTATAGTGGTCATGAAAGAGGTCCTGAAGGCAGCATTTCTTGTCAGTGAATTAAAGATTCCCTCATATCTATAGTGTTGTCTTTAATATGAATATTTGTCATGGTTAATGAAAGATAGTCTGAGAAAGAGAGAGTAAACAAAGTTTTTCAGGTCTCATCAGCTTACTTGCATCTTCCTATTAGTGGCTGAAATTAGAGCTCTGTTTGAATGGCTACAATGTTCTGTGGATGCCAACATGAGAAGCTGCTCATTGCTGAGGGGATGTCACTTTGTATGGTTATCTTACAGCCTTGCATATTAGTGTGGAGACTCTGACCTATCTTGTTTATAGCCACTGATCAAATGGAAAGCACCTGCCTCAAATCTGAGGTGGCTTCCTGGTGTCACCCCCAAGTGAAGTAGGAAATATGCCCAGTGTGAGAAAGATGCAGTGCAGGGCTCTGGCTGTACTTCCAGCTGCAGAAGTGCCCACTGCTCTCTAGTGCAGGAGCTGTGTTCTTGCCAACCAACCAAGCTCAAGTCACTTATAAGCATCATAGGTTTCTCATATTTAGTTGCCCATGTGTACCTTTGGGCAACATTCACACTCTCCAGTGCCTGCAAATTAATTTGTTTTCTTACACTTTCCTGGGATTTGGATTGGCACCAAAGCCCCAAAGGGAAGATTCTAGCTGTCAAAAAGTGAATATTTATAATGAGTGTAAGGTGTAGATGGAAACCACATAGTTGTCATATAGCAGCAGTGACATAAAAGGTGCTATTTCTTCCATATTGTTTCCTGTAAGGGAAAGAGATATTTTGGGAGGGTAGAAGATGTGATTACAGAAGACAGCTACATGGAAGCTGTCATTGAATACTCTGCAAGCTTAAATAGAATAGTGTGCAGGAACAAGGCTGTGAGAAATATTTTAATAAATATTAAGTTTGTGGATAAATAACAAAAATATGTAAGTATTGGTTAAGCATGTCTGGCTACCCTTTGCAGCATTGTCCAGTTGAGGAACACAGGATTTAGAGTGGGAAGGTGAGGTTTTCCTCCTGGCCCTGAAACTACTGTTCTCTAAGGCCTTAAGTTGTATTTTCCTCTGATTTCATGTTCTTCAGACTAGCAACAAGTGCCTGAGTTTCCTCATTTCTTAAATGCTGCTGTTTGCTAACATAATTCCAGACCATTGATTAGAAGTTATATATAGGACGTGGGAGTGAATATTATGGAAATCTGAGATATTAATTAACCATCACTGTTTTTAGGCTCCTGGCCCCTTGCTGAGTGATAGCAGACTCTGCAGCCCTGTGAGAGCCCTGTGTAGAGACCAAGATCCCCTTTCTGTGTCTGGGACTTCTCCCATCAGCCTCAGAGCCCTGGTTCTCAGGGCTTTCCTGTCTGCTGTGATGCCACCCTTGCTCCAGGCCCTGCACCCTCACACCTACTGCCAGGATCCCACAGGCAGTGTCAGCTGTTGAAATGGCTTGTTATTTAACTATAGGGCAGCACCTGTTTAAATCTGAAGTTTATCTTCCTGCAGTCTGATGACCATACAGAGTAATCCTAGCGTGTAGCATCTTTCTCTGTAATGGCACCACTTCGTGGGTCTGTATATCAAAAAACCCTTTCTGCTCCCTGTGGTCAGGTGATATGGTGAGCTCTACCCAGTTGCTCTTGCAACATCCTGTTTTCCTCATGAAGCTTCAGGGAATCTCTTCAGCCTTCAGAAGTGCCCTTGAAATGGTTTAAGAGAAGTAAGTTTTAAATACGCTGAACTACTGAAGATGATCTGAATGATGAAATGGAAGACAAAAGTGTGCAGGTGACTAGTAAATAGCCAAGGACATGAAATAGGAGGCTGATGTACAGCTCATTTGGCACCTGCAAGTCCTCTGTGTTGAGCGCAAACCCTTGTGAGGCAGAAACCAACACCTCAAACCTCCTTGCAACCAGTGGAATTGCGGGAAGGCGGTGGTGGTCACTTGTGTGACTGATTTTTCCCATCCCCAGCGTGTAACTGCAGAAATACCAAGCTGTAGTCTCCAGGCCTGCACTGGGAACACAGAGACAGCCCTTCTCGTGGATGCAGTGGGAGGTGTGGGGGCTGCCTCCTGCTCCATTTTAGCAAGAGAACATCTCTGCAGCTCCCCATACCACCTTCTGTAGAATGACAACCAACATATGACTTGGGATTGAAATCCCTGCAGCTGATGGAAAAACAATTAAGATCTCATTAAAATTCTATGTGGAGAGCCAAGAAAAGGAAGATAATGTCAGAGGAAAGGTGATATGTAGGACAGTACAGAGAATTCTCTTAAGTTAAGCCTGTCATTAGGCAGGAGCACAGAAGGTGCTAATTGTACGATGCATTTAATTCATCCCACAAAGAATAATTAACACTTTCCCTTCTGCCTTCACTGAAAGGAATGGATTCAATACATATGCTCTCTTGTTAAGGCAGGAGTTGTCATATTCTGGGTCCTTATGTGCAGAAGAATTTTACTGCTGAGTTTCTTCACCTACTGACTGTTGAAAAGGAAATGTTAATCACGTGAAAGAATGCTGATTTCATTAATGTCTTTGTGTGTTTTCATCTTTTGCTGTTACAGAAATTATTGACCCAAGAACAAGCATCAGAACTGGCTTGCAGGTAAACACAGGATTAAATACTATCCTAAATAGGGAAGAGCTGACCACAGATTGTTCCTACCCCGAGAATCTGCATAGATGTACTGGAAGGGGTGGAGAACAGTGCAAACAAGGACTTCTTGGGCCCGAGTGGGCTTCCAGCAGCCTGGAAGGGTGCTGGGGATTTTTTCTTAAGATTTATTTCCAGGCTGATTCAATTATTGACAGAGAAACTGAAACTCTTGCAATGTGTAGACAGCCTTGCTACCCTGATCACTGCCAGTCCTGAACAGTATTATTGTGACAGTGACAACTGCTTTGCAAAGAAAATCTTAGCCCCACCAGGTCCAGTTTGAGTGTTTGCACACACCTTCACTTTGAAGTTTGCACTTCAGCCTCCCACACTCCTCATGAAATTGAACTAGAGGTGATAGTCTTCACTTCCTTTTGAACTTGAGAGGATGTCATTGCATTTTACTACTCAGCTGATGCTGTACTCCAGTGGTGACTATGCTTCAAGGCTGGGGTGAAGTGATCAATGTCCGTGTAGTCTTTCTATTTCACAGAAATAATTCAGATTGACTAGTTAAAGATTACAAAGCAGTCTGACATTGCTGGCTACAAATTCTACAGAGAAAAATAAGATAATCTACACATGCTGATACTTTTGCCAGTGTCTCTGTAAGAGAAGGTGTGTGTATAAACTCATGTACTTTGTGTTAACTGAAGTTCTTAATCCCAATTGCAGCCCAAAGAACCACTCTTCCCTCAGTCTAGACGTCTTCAAAGTTTTGGGAGGTTTTCCTTAGGACGTTTTCCTCTTGAAGCCCAACAACAGCATCAGCAGATGGCTGGCTCTGAGTCTCGCAACAGCTGCAGTGTGAGTGGGGCAGCTGCAGTCACACAACCTCTCTCTGCCCCACTACCTGCAGTGTGAGTGGGGCAGCTGCAGTCACACAACCTCTCCCTGCCCCACTACCTGCAGTGTGAGTGGGGAGCTGCAGTCACACAACCTCTCCCTGCCCCACCACCTGCAGTGTGAGTGGGGAGCTGCAGTCACACAACCCCTCCCTGCCTGCTACCCCACTGTTTGTGTTACATCAGCACAGCTGAAGCCTGTCATGCCCACAGTGCATTTACTTACCCTTGGCACTTTGGGCCTACAAAAGTAGGCTGCTGCAAGGTGCCAGCTTATTTTCTGCACTGTAGACACCTGCTAGCATTTGGACTCTGCATACGCACTTGAGACAAAGCTGTAAGGTGACCTTGCCTCCCTTTGACATAAGCTGAGATAGCAGCATCCTGTCCTCAGTCCACCATTTCTGCAAAGGTGCAAGGAGCCTTAGCTGCTGGAAACCAGGGAACATCTGTATACCCACACCTCCCTGGCCTGGTCTTCACCTGTTAGCCCCACAACTAACATACGGGGCTTACATTGTTTCCATACAGCCCCTTCTGTCCCACTACTGCATCTGGTCAGTGTTGGCACGTGAGTAATCTGACTGAATCTGACTGTGAGGAAGAATGAAACTAGTTCAGGGGCTAAAAAAGGATATGTCATAAACGAGCTCTCTCGTGTTTCTTAAAGCACTGACACTGTTCCCGACCTAAGCCCAATGAGCTGGATATGAAGTCACTTAGGAAGGGTCTTTGGGTTGGTCTACCTGTGACTACACAGCCATTATTTGGATTTCAACCAGTCTATTTTCATTCATAGACTCACCATCCATCTGTGAAGCCTATGTTCCTCTGAATGCATCAGGAAGTTAAAAGGCAACAAAATGTGATAATCAGGCAGGGGGAGGTGGGGAAGGAGGTGCCTTTGGTGCTTTGCTGCAAGTTAAAGTGGGTGTGGTTGCTGGTGGTGGGAGTGACTGAGGAGGTGCTGGTGGTAGAGTATTGGTAGGCCCAGAGGGATGTCTGTGAGGTGTGAGCAGTGGGGGTGTTCAGGGGAAAACGAAGCACACTGCCTCTGTAGGAGATGCTCTGTCAAGCAATGAAGAAAAGAAGTCCTGTTTTTTTGGAGTCAAGGAGCTGTTGGCTTTTGGGATCAGGAAAGCTTGCAGGTTTAGATCGTCATTCTAGAATTCTCCAGACAGTCTTACAGAGTGACAGAAACAGCTGGAGAATTTCTTAAGCAAATGACGGGCAATTGCCCATCCCAAACTCTCCAACTGAGGTGCCTGTCTTGCTGTCATTCCCTTGTAAATTGAAACAGTAAAACAAAATCAATGAAACCAAAACCTGAAGGTTAATGATGCAAAAAAAAGCAGGAAAGGCAGGTCATAGCATTTCAAAAGGACATTGTGATTTTAGACCCTATTACCATGTGTCAAATGAGTAGATTCCATAAGGGTTGTGAATGGAACTCAGTTACCAGTGTAAGGGAAGGAGGATCTGTGTTGGTTTAGGGACAGGAGACCACCAGCTTCCAAAATTTTGTAAGTATGAGTGATTTTTGCATGCCTAACAGAAAAAATGGCTCATACTGGTCACCCAAATCCAGAGACCACTTTTAAACTTTGTTTTGTTTTTCTGGTTGAAGTGGAACAAACATATCTAACATACAGTTCTTTCCTACAAGCACATTGACTAGAAAGTTAATCATAGTTCTGGCCCCAGATGGTTACAGTGAGTCTGCTTCTCTGTCTGTGGGAGTCCTAAAGGATACTTGATAGCTGTCCAAGTAAGTGCTTAAAAATTGAATCATAAAGGCAAAGTAACTAGATAGCATAATCCAGAATGATCCCAAAGGAAATGGAGGTAGAATTAAGTGTTTCAAGCCCTCAGCAGTGTCCCATAGTTTCACCTAAAACAGAGATAATTTTATGGCATGCATGAAGTGTTACTCATAGTAGATGTGCACTGAAGATCTACCTTCATATTTTCATCAGGGAAATCCTGTAGAAAGATACTTCCTACTTTGCCATGGGCGGGAATCTTAATACTACATGATACGTAAAGAAATGTAAGCAAAATATTTTTCAGCCATTTATCGTATAACATATCATATCATATCATCATATGTTATACTGCATGTGACTTTAGCGTGTCTGTCTGTATTTATGTTTGTTTTGCAAATTCATTTACAAACAGCCAGCACTGTTTCCATACCAGAAGCCTTTGGTAAGTCAAGAAGAATGGTGCAAGCTACTTATAGTCTCCTTATGTCCTCCCTGTAATCCCAGGCAAGATAAATATAGAAATCTCTAGGGCTGAGATTTGAGATGCAGTATTGATGAGCAAATGTGGAATTGGTCTCACTCAAAATATCATTCGGTTTGCTGGTGAATTAAGATGGAGATGGAGCTAAATCCTGCTGAGGTGGGGAGGGAGGGAGTGATGTGTGGTGTGTGTGTGCTGCTGGGTCCCTTGCAGGCTTGCAGAAAGGCCAAAACCAATGAGGTCTGAGACTGTGAAAAGTTTCAAGTTATATGAAGCTTAATCCAAAGCTCAGTGAAGCTGAAGAAAATCCCCCATGGTGCATGAATATTGCATGTGTTATGGGACTTCCTTTTTTCAAAGAGCAATTACCTCAAACGCAGGGACAGAAGAATTCCACTAAACCTCAGTCTTACTCTGCATGAGAGTTACAGTGGATAAGAAGGAGCTGCTTCTTCTCTCAAGGCAAATATGATAGAGATAATTTCTGAATCAATTTCTTGAGTCACATCCAAGGTCTACACTAAGTTGCAAGAGATGAAGATAAGAAATCCATATGCAATACCTGCCATGAGCAACCAGAGAGGGAAACAGGCATGACCCCTTGCCTCATCCTCACCACGTCTGTTCAGGAGCAGCAAACCATCACAGACGGTCGGCAACTGCGTGTCTGTCTTGGATGCAACACATTCTCTCTCTTCTGGAACAAACTGTAAGCATGAAACAGTGCAATATAAGTAAAACCTTTAGCAAAGGTTGAGTTTTACAGCTACACATACTAATGCCCTGTGACAGGAATCATGTATTTTGCTTTGTCGTTGTTATAACCAATGGTATTTGGAAGTTGTTCTACCAGCACAAAGCCTCACTGCTGCAGCCTGGAAAACCCTCTTTCTGTTAACACTCCAAGAAGGACTGCTAGCTGTGTATGTGACTGCTGGGCAAATGACACAGCACAAGTCCATTGAGCAAACAGGCCAGGTAGGTACATGGAAATCAGCAGGTTGTAGTACACTGCCCTGGGAATAAGTAACGTGGAGTGTGACACCTCTGGGGACCAAATGATAGTGCAAAATATGCGTACAGAACTGTGAGCAGCCCAAAGGGATAAGCATCTGTACTCACAACATGCAATTACTAACGCCACACTCAGCAATTAGGTTTTAAAATTGGTATTTTTTGTTTAATATGTGGCTGAGGACTGATTTATGATTTGATTTCAACTCCTAAATGAACTGCAGTTATTCTGGCAGTTATTAATTGTGTAAATGGATGTGCAGGAGTTTATCTCTCAGTATCCAGTCTGGTTTTTATGGCTGCTATTTTATTCCTCTGTGATTGCTCTAGGATTGACTTTGCTTGCCAATACTTACAAGTTAAAACCAAGTTTTAATATATTTCTTGGCTTAAGCATAAGATTGAAGGCAGCATGAGATTGATGTTGTTTCATTTGTGATTTGGGTGGGTTTTTATTCCCCTCCATCTTCTGGTTTTTTTCCCTCCATCTTCTGGTTTTTTTCCTATTGGTTTCAAATTCAGTTTCTCCAAATCTTTGGTATATCAATCTGTTTCATATTAAAGGAATAATAGAAATTTTCCCTGAATAAGCAACACTTGGTGATGTGTGTTCTATTTAGACAAGAAGGAAGAATCCAAGAAGAAACAGTTTTTCCCAGAGAGGGGAGGAAATGTCACCAGTGAAACATCATAGCACTGCTATGAGAATCTCAGCCTAATGGGGCTGGTGGGGAGGAAAATGTTGGCCTTTGCTGACACTGAATCTCTCTTTTGCTTCCTGGAGAGATGCCTCCACTGCAGAGGGCAGCAGTCAGAGCCAGAAACAATATCAAGGGATCAAGGAAACCACAGGAAAAGGGGAATTTCTACTCTGCCTACAGCAGAGTGAGAAGATTGGGATTAGCTGCCTAAGTCAAGGTCAGATGCTCTCTAAGAGAATATTAGAGGCATCATCTGTGGGGAAGAATCACTGAATGGGTAAGGTTGGAAGGGATCGCCGTGGGTCATTTGTCCCTGCAGCAGACCTAGTTAAGTAAAGAGCATACACACAAAAGGAATACAAGAACATTGACAAGTAGAAGGTCTCTAATTGCTGAAGCAGTTACAAGCCAGTGGGAGAAATGGGAAGAAGAAATCTACCTGACTGGAAAGTGGAGGTGGAAGAGATGATCTCCAGTCTGTCTCAGTTTTGTGCCTCTAATAAATTCAGGACTCAGCAGTTTGCTCACACTACCCCCTGAAGGCTTCTGTGTGGAATTATGAGGTCCTGATAGTTTGTGCAGTTTCCCACCGCCCTCCTTATCTTCTGGTGCCAATGGCTGGCAGAAAGCATTATGCAAATCCTGCCTTGTAAGGATCTTGGGACTTTCCAAAGGGCTCTGACCTGCTCAAGAGCAGACTGAATTTAGGGTCAGTCCAAGCTGAGGTGAAGGAAACCTGGACTTCAGATGCTGGAGATTTTCAACTTCAAAGCATCCCTTGGATACACCCTAGCAGGCAGAGCTTAGACAGAGCCTGGGAGCCCTAATCTTTTGTTTGCTTTGCAGTGGCTGGTTATGGTGAGTGGATGTTCTGGGTCCTGCGGGTTTCCATGTACTTTCCAGTCTAAAGGTTCTCTGAACTCAAAGAATTCAGCAAAGCACATTAATGGCCCTGGGCTTTACTGAGTGGGAGAAACTTCAGACTAGATTTCTGCAATGCTGTATAAACTCTCCTTTACCCTTGCTACCTCCATCTAGCCACCAGCCAAAAACTCTGTGTGAAATGGGTTCTTGATGTCAGTGTATAGTGGCATGTGATTCCCTTATAATTTGGAGTGAGTTGACACTTTAATCATGAAACCTCACAGACTGGAACTCTGAGGAGAAAGGAGAACATGCAATATCCTTTCAAAAGGTTGCAGAGTTTCCTTAATATCTACTCCCCAGAGCCATATGGAAAATTCAGTAAGCCGTCTAAATGCTTTCCAGAAGTTTTGCTGCATGGAAGCATCCTCATGACTGTAATGCATGCTTTGACTTATAGTCATAACTGTTATTTCCAATAATAATAATAAGCTGGTTGATTACTGTCATCAATCCCTGGCTACTAGAAATGACAAATTTTTTTTTTCAAGTATTTTTCCTGTGACAGGATAGAAAATAAAAAAGCCCTACCATTCTTAGACCAATATATGAGTTAGGCTAGTCCTAAAAATGAGAGAATGGAGAATTCTCCTTTCAGCTCTTGAAAAATTATTTTAAAAATATGAAGTCGCTATGTAAAATGTAATAGAGTAAGTGAATATAATCTTAGTGGCTCAGAGATACAAAGTAAACCTGTGGTACAGTGACTAGTAGCAGCCCTTTGGGTAGCTGTTGCTTATCTCACAGTATATTGACAGCCTGAACTTGTTAGACATGGCACTCCAATCTCAGAGTAGATTACTGCAGTAGCTTTTTGCCTTAGGACATACAAATTTGATCCTTCTAACTTCACCATAGATAAATTTTTATGATACACATAAATTCCCTGTTGTGTACATCAAAACTTGACCATGACCAGACTGTCAACATAAAGAATATGAGGATGTTTTGTAGTTCTTTCATACTGCTGGGCTTGCTTTTCTTTTCCAGCAAGCATGGGATATATAAAAATATATATACAAGTATCTTGTATATATATTTTTATAAGGGGAGGAAATGATAAGAGCCTCATATTATGGTGAAAGACAAGAAAACATGAGAGTATTTGTATTGGTCTAGTGTGGTGCAGAGTAGCCTTTCAGAATTGACTAGAGCCATGCTCTTTTGTCTTGACCTGAGGCAGACTCAAGAAAGGAATATTGATATTGCAGAAATTATTTCCACATGCATAAACTGCCTAGGAAACACAGGCTAAGGAAAAGTTTATAGGGACCACAAGAGAGAAAAGAGTGAATTTTAAATACCTGGAGGAGAAAATACCAAGAAAACAGTATGTCCTCTACTGCTGAAGGCTTGCTCAATTTTGGCCTGAGCCTTCTGGCTTGAGGAATTTTGGATCCTGCTACCTGAAGGACTGGCCATGTGCATTTGTTTCAGAAAGGCTTGCCTAGTTGTAGAGCACTGCTGACTCTCTGACTTCTTTAAAAGAAGACAAGGGCTGGCTCTGTTTCAGCATTGAACTCATTCACTGGTCTAGGCAATGGAGTGGCTCCAAAGAGGGATGAAGGAAGACTGCAAATCATGAATGAGGATGGTGGCAAGGATGAACCTGGTCATCTTCACTGAATGTTTTGGAGGAAGAGGTTTTTGTCTGAGAATGAAGAATGTCAGGAGACTTGGTAACAGCTAGAGAAAATAGCATGTGTATAAAGTTGAATCCAAGTTCTTCTAAGAGGAAGACAGTGACAGGACAGGACAAGAGACACCAAACACAAGGTGGGATACTCTGGTGTGATTAGAATTTTTTTTTTCAATGGAAAGATGATGTAGCACTGGAATTGATAATAGGAAGGTCTGCAGGATCTCCCACCTTGGAGATAACCAGATATTGACTGGATGAAGCCCTGAACAAATGTTTCTCACCTTACTCTGAGCAATAACCTATGGAGGCCCCTTCCAGCCCTGAATTATTCTGAGATTCTGGGTCAGATCCTACAGGTGGCAATAGAAGGACCTTGGCTATCATGCTTGAGGGTGGAGCAGTGTGAGTGTCTGAGTCATGATTAGGCTGGAGTCACTGTTGAGTTCAGTATATTTCATGACAGAATGTCAAATTCCATGGTGAACCTGACAGCTACAAACTTTCTGACTGCAATGCAAGAAATTATTTGCTGACTCATATCACTAATAAATGCTAGTATTTATTCTATCCAGCACTGTCAGATGATTCCTTTGAACTTTTCGTGATTCTTTGGACCAGGGCAAAGAGCTTAGTTCCTGTGAAAAGGCAAAGGTGTTTTTTGGCCCAAATTTTCAAAGCGTCCAGTTCCTCATCTGGAACCAGGTCTGCAGGGAAAAAGTATCAAGCAAATGGCAGTGGGATGGATCAAAGCAAATGCTCTGGCCTACACTGTGCTCTTGAGGGATGCTCTGGGGACAAAGATGTCTGTTGGTACTTCATCACAATGGTAATGCTCTAGGTTGCAGTGGGTAAGTTGATGGATTGCTGTTTACATCAATATTTTCTGCTGAAAAGCAAAATTCAAGGAGCAGCTCTGATATTTTATCTTATTTTTGTGGGAACATGGCCAGCATTGCCCATAATTCATACTATGGTATGACTAGGACTCTGGTATGTCACACAGCATTTCAAAACTGAGACTGACAACTTCTAAAATTAAGCTTAGTTATGCATGTGTTTTGTTAACCATATTATGTACTTACAGCAGCTTTTTATAACTGAAGAACAAGATGACTTCTCATTATCTAACCAGATAAGTGCCACTAACAAAAGAGCAGAAGAAATTTAATTTGGTCAGAAATCCCTGTTTTGGTTATATTCAAAATACAGAATTTCATGGAGATGTGTTTTCATTTGCATTTCCATAGCATAGAAAGGAGTCTGGAGGCACCACCAGCAGTACCTCAGATTGCTGCAGCAGCTACCTCTATGTTTGTACCCCAAAAACATTTCCTTGTCTTGCCATAAGTGAGTGCAAGTGTGTGCCCTGCGTGCAGAGTTTGATCACTCCCGTCACGCAAAGCCTGGCAGGGACGTGGTGTTTCCTGCATGAACTGCCATATCTTCCCAGCTCACCAGTGAAAGGCTAAGCATTAAACAGAGACTAACAAGATTTCAGTTCTGCAGCACATTTTAATTTTCAGCAGTTTGCATTCTGCCATATACCCAACAGTCTTTCCTAAGGGAAAAAAGCAACATAATTAACATGGGATAGATTTCATTCAGTGTACTCTGTTTCCTTCCATTATTGTATTTGCCAGAGGAACTATTTAAGTGAGAAGCTTTCTCACGGTATTTTGTACAGTCCAAGTGGTTTTAGTTTGTCAGGGGGATATTTTTTTGTTTTGTTGGGGTTTTTTAATTTGTTTTCAAGAAAGCACTATTTGAGAGGTTACATTTTCTGAAGCCATTGAATTTCAGTCATTTTAGGTACATAGCAAGAAGGGAGCAGACAGTTAGAACTAAAAAGGATTGTTTTTCCCATTACTGGTAAGAACATCCTCATCTGAGTCCCATTAGAGAGCTAACTGCCTACATTAATAAAATAAACCAATATATAATCGCTACCAGTCCTAATGCTGGGGCTGAATGACCTAATTTAGCAACCCATTTATGATGTGTTTTAGTAGTGTGGCCTCTCTCGTGTTACCTGAGTAAATAGAACAGATGCAGATGATTGCCAGAGGTTCAGAGTCTCATAAATTTGTCTTTACAGACTAACCTGAGTATCCCTTATAAATTCATGGGTCCTCACTTACTGGACTCAGTCTTCAAAGTGGGCATGAAAGCTAGCAATGCAATATTTATATTTACAGATCCAATTGTAACTTAGGTGAGTTGAACAGCAAGAATAAGCTAAAGAAACAGGAGTAGCACATAAATCACCTCTTTTATTAATAATTTTTCACTGGCTTTAATGAAGCTGTCTTCCTTATCATCTCAGACATAGTGAAAATTTACTGCACTGTCTTTGTAGAGGCTTTTTCAGTCTCTTACAGACCTAGTTACCTAATTGAGGGACAGCTAGTTTAGAGATAAACAGAATTTTTGCTCTGTGGTTTGTTTCTTTCTGTGGTTCCCTCTGAGATTTCTGTCTGTTCTTTATGAGGGTATCCATCTCCTGGAAGTTGACTGTGTGCTTTGGAGTCCATTTGCTGAGGATGGTGAGCAAGAGCTTCTGTGTGTCAGTAAAAGCAGATCCATGGAAAAATCCAGTAGCTAATCCAGTTCTCCAAAAACAACCAATGTAAGTAAATAAATGTCACCCTTCAGCCCCTGTGCCAGGAGGGTTCCCAGATGAAGGAAGGCAGTGCTTGTGTCTTGAGCAAATCCCTGAGTGTGCTGATGGCTGGTCCAGTCTCACAGCAAAGCTACTGGGCACAGGCCACCAGCAATTTAGGCAGTATGGCACCTGTGTAAAAGGCAGCTGAGATGCTGGGGTGGGCAGAAACACCACAACGTCCTTCTGTGCTTGAGAACAGTCACAAAACTTTCCGGGGAGAGGGACCCGCCAAGGATGACCGCTCTCTCCCCTGCTCAGCACCATCTCTTTGCCAGTGGAAGAAATTATGACATGTGTCTCAAGACTTGTCTTTTTAACGCCAGTAATGTAATTTCTTCCTCTTTCAAAATTCATTCATTTGAAGCCCTAACTTGAGGCTGGTTTTCCATGAACATATTCATTTTTTTTGAATGGAGTCAGGTTTTCCAGTTGCCTTCTTGATTAGTCTAATGAATTTTCCTCTTTTCCCATCATCAAATGCACTTTCCCAGAGGATGGGGAGGTTCATCTTTGAAGGAAAATTATTTTTCTGTGACAGAAAAAGTTTTAAACAAAGATTTTGAAAACGCATGATGATTGTGGGGTTCTCAATATTTCAGTTCAAAATATTGTAAAGCGACAGCAAATGCTGATTACCTGCCCTCTGTTCCCTGCTGCTATTTGAGGTGTCCTAAATTAGCAAACAGGACCATCATTAATTTTTGACCCAAAATATGTCTCAGACATTCAAGCTTCTAATTCTGCCTCAGTTCAGAAGGCTGTCTGAATGTTGCCAAGCATGAAGTTTAGAACAAACAGATAAATAAATACTTGGCTCTTTTTAATTGCTTCTTGTTCTCTGAACTTTCCAGGTTTGTGTTTTCAATCTAATTCTTTTTGGAGACAGTCTTCCACCTCCCCTTGCTTTCTAACTAACTAGCTAGGTTAAGGTGCTAAAAAAACTTGCACAGCAGAATGAACTTTACTAAATAGGATAACTCTGCCTTCAGCCTTGGCCTAAGCACAGAGACCAGAGCCTGCACTCACCTTAACTCTACATCCCAGCTAACACCAACGAGTCACTGTAAAGTGAGGTGGCAGATACTCTTCTGTACTTGCCTAATGCAAATCTTCATCTTTCTGCACAGCACCTCCTGTGGCCAAAACTCAGTCCCTGTGGTGCCCAGCTGCTCATTTTTGCCCAGATATTCTGCATGTCTCCATCATCTGTCTCGACATTCCACGGGAAAAGGACTGCTTCACATATGAGGTGCAAATTACATTACTTTTTGCCCGTCCTGTTTAAAGTAAATCAAGTATTTCCTTTTTGTCGATTTAGTTTTTACTCTTGCTAGAAAATGATGATGTTAATGTTCACTTCCTCCCTAGGCTTGAATGCCCAAAGACACAGTGAGTTTTCACCAAGTGTTCCTCAAAGAACAACTAATAAGAAACTACATAACTACAAATCCTGCAGTTATGCATGTAATCAGCCCTGCCAATCCACTGCAGACTGCAAACAGCCATAGACAGGATTCCAAACAGTTAATGTCTAATAGCTCATTTTTTCTCATCTCCATACAAATTCCTGTCATGTTGCATTACATGTAAACAACTGAGAAACTTAATGACATGCCTTTCAGTCAAAAATTCATATGGCTTTTCAGTCTGAGCAAATTAATTGCAGTTTGTAACAATATAAAGTGATTCAATTTGATTAGAGTTTCTATTGTTCTTTGAGATAAAATATTTTATGTGACTGTAAAGCCAAGTTTTCTGCTGGCATGACTTTATTGACTTCTGTGGAAATATAAAATACTCATCTAAAATCCATAGTATATCATTCTTGGTGTGCTGTTACAGTAAATATATTTTATAAGCTTCTGTAAATTATATGTGCCAGATCAGATTCCAGGCCCCATGGAAATGTCATTGTCAATGAAGCGAGGCAGTGGGAATATTTGGCTTTGGAGGAGACAATTCTGAATGAATCCTTTAGGTTTTTATAATTTTGAAGGGTTTTCCTACTTCCATTTTTTCAGCATCCCTGTCTTCTTCTTCTTGATTTCTTGCTTGTAAAATCTCCTTGTAATTCTCTTTAGTTTCATTCCTACATACTCTAGGGTAGTGTCTCTATTCTTGCTGCAGACATTGTTCTGGTGTTCTGTAGTAATCCCATAGAACCAAGCCCAGAAGCCCTGTCCCACAAGTTCTGCTTGCTGCCAATAGGGATAATGTGAGGGACTTCCATAAAACCTCTCTGAGCACGTCCCTTACTGAACAATACATACCTCAACCCTTTAGGATGCTTTTTTTTTTAATCTCCAGCTCCTCTCCTCTCTTTTTTTTAAAAGCAAAATATTACAGAAAAGATGTTTAAGTGGGTAATGAATGCATGGTTTGCTTTGTTTGTTTGTCTGCTTTGATTTTGTTTTTTTGGGGAGTTGTTGGTTTGGTTTGGTTTGGTTTTTTTTTTTTAGTAATACCATTTTTCTTTAGTTTAGTTTTCTTTGTATAGTTTTCCAGTTTGCAGAATAACATGTTTGGGGGGGGATCATTGCTCAGAGAGGTCAGAAGTTGTTTGTGGTGTTTTGAAACCCATGGAACTGCACTGGGAGGGGGATTGAAATTTTTTTGGCAAGTTTGTGGGCTTGCCAATGCAATTTCACTCTGTCCGTGCTGCTGGACTAAAAACAAAGGTTGCAAATATTCTGCAGAAACTGTCAATGTCTGATTGATTTGCCTCCTATTGAGTGATCAATATTCTAGCACAGTTTCACTTCTATAGGGCTAGCACATTCTATAGAGTGAGAGATGTTTTTGTGTAATATTGGCAATATTGCATTTAACTGTTCCAATACTGCCTGGCACAGGTGACCAAAGCAAAAACACTATATGGAAAAGTACAAGCTGCTGCACTTGGAGCTGAAGCTGTGTGTGTTGGAAAGAGGAAGCATGTAGTTCATATCACTAGTAGGATATGTTACACACAGATCACATTAAACCAGGCTGCAGAATTGAAGATGTTTAAATCAGCATTGTAAAATCCTGAAAATTAGTTTAAAAAGGTGGCAAAAAAATTACATTATCAAAATACTGAGTCATTATTTGGATATGTGTAGAAATCCTTTCTACATAGATTCTTCATCCATGTCCATTTCTCTAAGACTTTTTATATATATATATATATCCACTCAGAGTGTGTAGAAGCTTTTAGTTTTGATGGGAGGGATTTTGAAATACACTATTTTCTCACTGCATGTAATGGCAAGATTAGGAGGACAATCACTGCGAATTCTTTCACTTCTCGGTGTGACAATCTCCAGAGGCAGCAGGAACTGCTATTGTTACCCATGTATTTTGTCACTTGAGGGTTGGGAGTTTTCCATTTTGTTTATCTAGCCTATCTGCTTGTAAGCCATCACTCCTTAAGAAGTACATTTTCAGTCTCAGATTTCAGTCTCAGATTTGGGTGACCTAATTACTTTGATGATTATTGAGGCATGGTACAATATGCTCCTCCCATGAGAATGTTAAGCTTTTCTTAAGTCAGAGGCTGTTGTAACTAAAAAAAATTATCTGACAGAATCAGATTTTCATAAAATTACAATAAAAAATCACCACTCATAAAGATTTTTCAAAATAAAATTTCAGTGTCATTTGAAAGTTACTGATAATTGGTGCAACTGGATGAACACCGTCCTTTTATAACCATGGTAGGCAGAGTATGAGGCTACTGGAAAAAATAGGTTCTGTATTGAATTTCATTTAACTGAGCTTCCTCAAAGCAATGTGGTTTAACAGGTCATGAGGTGACTGCATGGGCAAAATAAGCTATATATAGCAGAAAATTACAGAATCGAAACTAAGAGGAATGAGAGTTTTTAGACGTAGTCCAAACCTTGGTTGTCTCCAAACCTTGGCAGTCCAGAAGAGTTGGCTAGACTATAGACCAGATTTAACCAGAGCACTTACTTCTCACAATCAGTACATGTAAGTGTCAGTAACTCTGAAAGAGGGATTATCTTTTCTTCTCTCTTCAAATTCTGCTTTTTCTCCTGAGTGGGGAGGGGATCATTAGTGGAACACAAGTGCTACCAGTGGTGACCAAAGGCTGTGGTGACCTAACTATCCTCTGAAGTCCCTGATGGTGTGCCCATGAGTGCTGTGTGAGCCTCTCGATGGTGGGCAGCACTTGCAGTTGTCATCAGCCACTGGTCCTTTAGTGCTTCTTCAGGCAAGTGATGCAAGCACTTGTGTGTGAGAACAGACATCCTTTCCCTGCCTCTGCTGCAAAAGTAATGCAGATACATGGGTGAACTCAATTGCTCCACATTTCAGGCCAAGCATTTTAGGGACAGCTTCAAAGGCACGTAACTCAAACTAATGAGAAGGTGAGTACAGGAGATCAGATTTACTGTCTAGTCTTGGAAAAATCAGAATATTTTTTTTTTTCTGTTTTCATCAGCATTTTTTTCTTTAAAACAAATAAGAAACTTTTTTTTTTTTTTAAATAAGAAACCTGAAAATTAATGCTTAAAGTCAATAAGCTACAATTCTAATGCTTAAAATCAATAAGCTACAATTCCTATGAGAATGGCCTATCTGGAGCAGCTGGCTTTATACCCTCAAGGGAGAGGCTGGAGAAAGTCAAGGGAAAAAACTAGGAGTACATGATTGTTTCTGTATTGATTCACAGATCTGTTTGCCATCAATACTATCATTGTGGTGGTGACATGGACTGTTACAGCCAAGAGCAAAGAATGCAGAAATAAGGGGTTTGACCCCACAGCTTGAAATACTCAAAGGTTTAGTGTTTTGAATAAGGCGATAATCCAAAGCCTATAAAGGCAGAAGAAAAACAGCCTTTGGCTCCAGTGGGCATTGCATCAGGCCTTCAGATGACTGGCAATCAGCAGACTTCATACTGTGTAATTCTGTATGAAAGAAGCATTAGTTCTCCAACATACAGTCAGCTGAGGAGGAATAAGACATGCTGTGTCTTTGCAACTCGCCCTTCTGGCCAGCAGATATCCCTGTCACTGCAGGCGATGTAGATGTTCTTGCACAACTGGTGGAAAGACATCTAGCTCTGCTTTGCAACTGCTGCTTCCTGCTTAGCCATCACCAGAGAAGGAATTAGCAGAGATTCCATTGTCACATACCTCAGATCTGAACCCTGGGTTATATTTAAACCAGCACAGGAAAGAGACTGAAGACTCTATGACCCCTGTGAATCGGGGGATTGGTTTTTCTAAACTAGAGGGTGAACCAAAGAAGATCAGATTACAAGTGTCTCCCCGTGTGTTTTCACTGTGTGGTGGGTCACCTGGAGTTCAGGCTCTGTAAATTCCAAGGAGGTGGTTCCAGAGCAGTTTAAGCACTTCAGCAATTCCTAGCACTCATGGTCTCACTTTGGAAAGGATTTCCTAACGTGTCTGAAAGCCAAAAGCTTCTTTGCTAATTTAATAAAGAAGAGTGAACCAGTGGGCAAGTCCCTAGAAGATAGACTAAATCAGGCTAATTTGTTATATAATCCCTTTTTAATGTGGAGAATTAAGATGACGGCAAGATGACTACATGTTTAATTCTCCAAATAATTACTGGTGGGTATTGACATTAAAGGTGGGAGAGAGCAATTTCTGCTTGTTGTTTTCAGCACGTGCCAAACTCTTACTTCACACCAGTGAGAAAAGGCTGGAAGTTGTATATTCCATATGCATGAAGTAACAGTTGGCACAAATCACCAAAAGGAGAAAATTAAAAACCACTAAAGCCCAGCAACCCAAACTGTCACTTGCTGACAAGTTTTTTTAGTCTTTCTGCTGAAAAAAGAAAAAAAAAATGAAGACCTCAAACAGAGTATTCTCCCTGAGTAAACCTGGGTGTCTGGTTAGGTTCTCCTCAATGCAAATAATGTGTGAGAAGGCAGCAATTCCCTCGGTTTTCCAACCTCCTCCTCTAACCTTTGTGAAGTGCTGTCCCAGGCAGCTCCAGAGCGGGGCAGGAGAGAATGACAGCACTTGACTCAGATTGGTCCTTTCTTCTGCTGGCACTCTTGGCCATGAAAAACCTGTTCTTCACCATTGATAGGAATGGAGATGCTTGGAGCTGCTCTGCCCTGTAAATCAGGTTAATGGAGTTTTATGTCTTCCCTTTGCTGGCATTATTGAATTTGACCCAAAACAGCTGGAGGTAGCTGTATCTGCACAACCTGCCTCTAACTCGTGTGTCCTTACATAGGCCTGGGATCTCTTTGGCATTTATGCCATGGCTGCCAGTGCTCCAGAGGCACACAGGGGTTCTGGCATCCTGCCCAGCCCCCTGCTTAACCTGCTGATTTGGACCTGCTGCCCATGTCAGCTCCCTGAGCCCACCTAGCTCAGTGGTGCTGCAGCAGGGCCAGGCTCCAGCTGCCCATAGCCCTGCCTGGCCAGGGCCCCACAGAGCCAGACCCACATCCCATCCTGTCCCCACAGCCCATGTGGTGCCCTGGCAGTGGCCATGGGTTACAAGAGCTTTCCCACATGCTTTCTGTTCACGATGATGTCCTTTGCTCACAGGATTCCATGACCATCTAAGTCTTCCCTGTCAATTGCATAAGTACACATGTAAGTATACTTATTGAGAGTCAAGCCATATGTATGAAATATGAGATAAAGCATACAGAAGTATTATATATTGTTATTCTAAGGTTGCCTCCCTGTCCTGCAATCTCCCTTTCCCCTATGGTTTGATGTCTACAGGGAAGAAGAGAAGCTGGGGGTGAAGTGAGGCAGCAGGAATGACAGGCAAATCCATATCAGGAATTAATTTCAGCAGGTTTCATATCAAATCGCTCAGGAATCACAAAAATTTACTCCTTTACTCCTATTTTGTGGATGGCTTGAATATTACTTCCAAGCCAAAGCTTTTGTGTTCAAATCACTCCCCTTTTTTTATTTTTAAAGAAAGAATTTGTTTTGCAGTTTGACATGTTTCTTGTTTTCAGACTTGATTTTCTGTGTCGTTAATTCCAGGTTTCCTACAACTGACAGCTTATTATCTCACCTTATGAAAATTATGCATGACTTCTGGGACTCATCTATGAAAAGGAGAGAGCCCACAACACTCTGAGAAGCTGGTACCTTCTCTCTCGTTATCCGAGTTGATGGTTGTACAGTGGACCTATTAACTGCCTGGAGTGACTTGCATCTTTACAGGTGTGTGACTGTATTGCCTTTCTTTGCTGTGTTTAAATGCAGATGCTACCCCTGTGTAGTGCCCTGGTTTAACTTTATCTCTGGCCTAATGGTTCCAAATGCAGCTGGCAATGTTCTCATTGGACAGTAGGCCCTTCATGTGTCTGCAGAAGTAATGGCTGTAGGTGACTATTTCATCTTCTCCTTATCTCACATTCTCTGAAAACTGTCTCAGTTCAAGATTTATGCCTTTCAGTGGAGCACTTAAACACACACTTAACTCTAAGCACTTAATTCCTATCATTTCATTGCACAGGGATGGACTTCAGTGCCTACTCATAGTGGAAGGCTTGCCAGCACTTCAACAGCTTCTTTTGCAGTGGCCAGATAAAAGTGAGGAGCCAGCCCTGACAGTCCTGTGCCTGGGGGTAGGGTTTGCTTTCTGGTAGTGATGGACAATGCCATTCAAGCCTTTCATGATACTCTCACATAGAGATTGATGGGGCCCTAGGTCAAGCTGCTCACTGGAGATTAAGGAAAGGTGCCCTCCAGAAACCTAGCTCTGACCTACAGGGAAATAGGAGAGGGAAAGATTCCCCTACTTTCTCTGGTTGTGGCTGCTGGTAGCGCCATGCTCTGCAAGTGCAGGTCACCCTAACAGCACAGTAGGGTTCAAGCCTTTATGCTGTGGCCATAATATATCAATTTGCCAGCACATCCCTTCCAAATCCTCTACCACCATCCCCAGTCACCCACATCCACTCTTCTCTGCTGTGTCTCCTCTCAGGATTAGCTCACCCTTAAGGATATGTTTAAGGCCAGCTCAGAAAGTGAAAGGAGAGGGCAGGCATCATTCATCTTTTTTTATTGTCTGACTGAGCTAACAAAGTCTGAGCACCTTGTCCACACTGGATAAGGTCCTAAGAAATAACAGATCACAAGAATAAGAGAAAAATAAATAGGCCATATTCATCTGAATGCTAGAAATAATTGTTGTGAGTGATGCCAAAAAGTAATGGGATGTGTTGAAGTGTGGCCAGTGATAGACTCCAGTTACAACAGAGGGAAGTTCAGAAGCTGTCCCTGTCCTGGGAGGAGGGGTTGTGAGGTAGTATGTAATAATCTGTATCAAACTGAGACTTTTCAGAGAGTTTTTAGCTGAAATATGGAAATATCTTTGGAAGCTTTATAATAATTTAACTTTACTGGAATTTTTATGTGTTAACATTTTTTTTTCTATGGCAATGCAGAAGGAGTTTGGCTTGGGACTAGCTGCTACTGGCTTCCCAAGAACTATAAAGCCAGGCTAATAAATGCCCTTGATCAGATGGTGCACCTCACTCTTTCCCCACTGTGGTCCTGTTCCAGTCAGTTTCAGCCCAAGCAGCTGCTGGGGCAGAGTGAACTGCTATGTCCAGGTGGCAGAGCTGTGACCAGCTTTATTTAAAAAGGCTTGTGATAGAGCATACTCTGCTCTCATTTATACCAGGTAAAAACATGATGAGTTGTTAGCCCGGTTCTTGTCCTTTTGTGCTGCTGCCACCAAAGGAAGGAGTCAGAAAGCTGCTCTCACTGACAGAGTCTGGAGAAGTCATTCTGTAAAGGAATAGCTTGGCTTGGGCAGCCCCGGGCCCCTGCTCTGCTCCTCGTGCTGACAGCATAGCTGAGTGCCTCTAGGACTGTGGGCACCCAAAAACTCTGGGCTGCTGGCAGGGGCTGAGAGGCTTGGCTCTGCAGAGAAGCCCTGTGGCTGCTGTCTTACCAGCTGCTGGCAGTTTTGGACAAGCTGCACTTGTGCCCCTATGCCACCCTGATTTTAAATGTGGCCATCTGGGATGGCTAAGACTGAGGTGAAAAACTGGATACTTTTTTGACATGTGACTTTTAAGTTGTGTAGATAATGATGAACAAGTTAAGTTGTGGAGGAAGGGCACAAGTCAGGCACCTTGGGAATCCCTCTTTCTGAACATGGGTGGTATCTTTTGTGGCACTGCTTTGCTGTTTTGTGCAAATTCCCAGCTCTTTAGAGATCCAGTCGACTATCAGACATAAGAATCCTCACATTGTATGCCAGTCTGGGTACATACTTGATGTAAATGAACACAAAGACCTATTCATCACTCCTAGTGCTCACATAACTGACAGATTAAATCACTCTCTGGCTGTGAAGATGACAGTGGCCCAATAGCTAAGGCTGTCTAACAGCCTCCATTAGAAGACCTAGTTTCTGATTGTTTATAATTTTGCCAGACTTCTGCTGCTTGAGCTGGATTTTCCCATGCCGTACGTCACCAGAAACTGAAGGTTTGTGTGTGGAAGGGCCTAGATGAATAGTCATGGCGTTGCCAAGCTCATGTATCACTGAAAAGTCACTTGAACACAAATTTTTAGGGAGTAACTGTACATTTCTCCTCTCCTGAGGGAGAAGGAGAAACATCTGGAGTTATATACTCCCCAGTGGTCTGTGTTCAGGCTGGAGTTGCTGCTAAACAGCCTGAATGCAGGAAGTTCCATGTCAAAGGCTGTCAACTTGCTAGATGTTGTTGACTCTTTTAACCTTTTGCAATGTCTTTTGAGGGTGTACTTTGTCTGCTGACATACTTACTTCCATACTGTACCCATATTTTTGACAGAACATGAAGTTGTTTGAAGCAGGCTGAGATTATGCTACCAGGGGGCACATCTAACAGGTTAAGTTTGAGCACATCTAGGATTTGTGTATGTGTGATGGCTTTATAGCTCTCCTCTGCTCAACCTTTTCCTTCTTTACTGCTGTCCAGTTGTTGTATTTCTGACCAGCAATCCATGTCATATAGGATTAGGACAAGATTTTCAAATCTCCATGCTGCTCTGAGTATCAGGTTGAAGTTGCTAGTTCCTGGACATGAATTAGCTTAGCAGCTTTTAGAATGACCTTTATTTGGCCCACTTAATCAGTGTTGGTACTTTTTCCTCTGCATTTCCAAACAGTACTGCAGAGCTCAACAGGAAGAGCTTTTGGGCTGAACAGTCCCCAGGTGAGGTGGTTGTGTTGGGAGGACAGTTGGTGACCAGAAATAAGTGGTATGGGTGTGGGTGGGGGGTGGGATGGGGTTAGAGGACCTAAAGTATCTTTGAGAATTGTGTGTATTTCTGTGAATAGTATGTGCCCATGACAGCTCAATTGCACATTGGGTGGAAATGTGCTGTCTGGCCTGCAGCCTATATAACCTTTTCCCTTTCCCTACAGAGACTTTTATTAAGTGAGCTTTACAAGGACCTAGAAAGGGCCTCTACCTGTCACAGGAATCTGAAAAGGGCAATGTAAGGTCCCCAAGGGGAGTTTTTCCTTAATCATTACACAAACCAGAAAATTTCCAGATCTCAGTAAAAACTGTTTGCGCTATGTTTTCCCAAACTGGGCAATTTGAATTGTAGGAGTTATTGCCTAGGAACTATCTAGAGGCAGACTTCATAACCACACAGAATATTTTCATTTAACTACCTGCACTACTGGACCATCCTAAGACTTAGAGCTCTGACAAACCTGAACTCCCTTTAAACTAGATAGCTTGGGTCCATTATCCCAGGAAGACTGTTCAGGGTGGCCTGCCAACAGCAGCTGAGCATTGACTGAGCTCTGCTTTTAGAGTGAGTTTTGCAGCATGCTGTGGTCTGTAATGGCAGTGCCATGGTGCTGCAGTACCTTGGCTGCCTAATTTAATGCTTTAGTTTGGTGTGTCAATGCCAGGCTGCAGTTTTACTAAGGTCTGTGGAAGAGGCACATCTGCAGTCGGAAACTGTCATCATTCTGCACTGCCAGCATGGTGTAATACACTGCACAGATCCTCAAGCCAAGATTTTAGAAAATTAATCTGAATCCTATAAACATTTTAATGGGTGGAAGCAAAAATACTTGCATGACCTGACAGGTCTTTTTGTCTCCTAGGCAGGACTTCATATGGAGGAAGTGGTCTTTTCCCTTAGTGACAATAAAAGCACTTTATATTTTTGCTGCAATGGAAAGATCATGTATTATATAGATCCCACTGAACAGTATTCAGCAAGCTGCAAACGTCTTTAAGTTTCCATTATAAAGTTGACTTTATTTCTATTCCTTCCTTTGCCAAAATTAGCCCTATCCACCTACAACTTCACAGGCATAATCTTATTCTGGGACAGATTTTTTGGAAGAGTTGAAGGAAACTGGTCAAGGTGTTTAAGAGAGATGATGGCTAAAAAAAATGAGTTCATCTGCTTGCAGAGTTTCCTAAAGACTTTTTGGCTTGTCGCATCCTGAAAATTCATTTGCCTAGAGATTCAAAAAATATTTTAGATGTGTTGGTCTTGGCTAAAAATGGTGCCTTTGAATAGTTTTAGGCTGTCTGGTGACAGAATTATTTGGTTACTGAAAGTGGCCCCTGCCTCCATGTGTTATGTGCTCTTTGGAGATCTTAATTCAACTAGTCAGTACGCATGTGCTTATAAATTTATGGTGGCAATGTAAGGTTTCTAAACAACTCTGCGTGTATCCTGAACAGACATATATATTCCTTATCTGAGACTGGTCCTGTCTGCAAGGTACTGCTGTCTAAAATCCTCACCCGTGTGTTTCCTGATTCCCACTGCAATCCACGCTGAAACTGACAGCATGGCTTTACAGTCCTTCTCCACACTCTCTGGAGGCCTTTTCCAAAGGGAGCAGAATTCAAAGTTCAGTCTACTCATCTCAGTGGTTTTTATTGGGTCAAAAAATTCATACCTGCAATGATTGTGCAAATATGGCTGCAAGCCACACATGATGAGACTTAAGCCAATATTATTATTCAGCATAAGTGGTTTGGGGCTTATTTGTGGTTTTATGACAAAGTACGTTCTGAAGCACAATATTCTGTTCTTAAAGAGAATTTATTGCAAAATATGTGCTGAGAACTTTCTCATAATTAAGAAATTTTTAAATATGGTTCTTGAAGTATGACCAAAACCACAGGCAAACATTCATTAGACTATTTTCAGCATCCCTCACTTTAGTAAGAACGTGACATCTGCAAACAGAACAGTTCTGCTATAGCACTGCACTAATGTGGTCTCCCTGGATGATTTCCTTAGCTTGCACTGAAAGTTATAGCAGAGCAATGTGAATAGTAAAGTCTGCCCAGCACGTACCATTGACAATGGGACATGGAACATGTTCTGTGAGACCTTGGGCTTGGTTTATAATGTTCCCAGACTTTGACATTTAAGTCTTGATCCTTCTGAGCTCTGGACCTCAGTTGGTTTCACTGTTGTTGAAGCCAAGTCCCTGATCTACAAATTGCTGGAGCCTTGTATGTATTTGGGAGAAGTATGACATCATTCTTCCTCTATTTATTATTCCGTCAGTACCTGTCATTGACCACTGTTTGAAGCAACCTCTAGCACTAGATGGTTTTGACTCACTGTGCATGTTCTTACACTATATTCTCAGTGTCTCAACAAAAATAGTTGACTATTTGTTGAAAACAGGTCTAGGGATTTACTTTGTCCTTTTAAAGACTTAACAGTCTTTACTGTTTTGTTTTGGGGATTTTTGGTTTTTCTCTCTGTGCTCTGGTGTTAGGACTTGAATCCTAAATGAAGCTTTATCTTGTAGTCACTTCCAGCTCTTGACAGTCACATTTTGAACGTGCCCAGTAGAAACTAGGAAGGGTTTTGCACCTAGATGCTGGTGACAGTGATCATACCCTGACAGGACTGAGCAGGAGGCTGCTGGTTGCAGACTGCTCTGCCATATAGCACAGGAACTGAGTGCAGCAGGATTGTCTCACTGGCCATTGTCTTCTGGGACTGAAAAATGGCCTGACTGGAAGGCAAAAGTACTGAGTAAGTTTACAGGAGAAACTTTTCCAGAAGGAAAATGGGTTATGATGGTAAGAAGAAAAGATGCAAAACTGGTATGTAGATGGATTAGTTGAAAACTGGAGTATGGCTGGCTCCATGATAGTCTGCAGAGACAATAAAGAGAAGAGGAAGGCCTTACAGCAGAGAGTGGGACAGTCTGTGTGATCTTGGGAAAGATTTCTCTGAGACCTGGAGCTGAGCACAGTTCAGGTCCTGTGTTCATCTCTCACCTGTGGATCCCATTGTAAGGGACTTCTCCTCCCAAATCAAGTCCACACAGATATTGGGAGTCATTGACTCACTCAGATATAGGCTTTCACTGGAGGAAATCTGGAAAAGTCATTAACTCCACCTTTCTATCCCATGACCAAGTTGTAATCATGTCACCCCAAGCTGCAGTATCGTATCGTTGATAGAGATGTTTTGTCCAATGTCTCATCTGAATCTCCCAAGCTGTTTGGTTTATGCTTCTTAATGGTTTATTCTTCCTGATCTTTCCATGAGGAACATATTAGTTTCTTATGCTTTGCCACAGCTTCTTAGTTGAAGAACATTAACCTTCTGTCTCTGTTGTTACTTCAGAGAGAAAAGCCACATTTCTTGCAGTCTTCCCTCATGTTTTTTGGACCCCTGTCAATTTTTGCTGATCTCTCCTGCTGACTGTTTCATCTCCTACTTGAAGTACAGTGTACTAACCAGGTTGTGGTCTTCCATGTGAATCTTTACCTATGGGAATCAGCCTACATGGGCTCTTTCAGTAGTCTTTAAGACCCTTTAAACATCCTGATGTGAGGGCTTTGCCCTTAATGCTTAGCTGGTTCCAACACAGTCCCTGCTATTTTCTCTTTTGAACCTAGACAGTTTTTCAAGAAGAGGTAAGTATTTCTGTGTAGGCATTTTGCACTATTGTATTCCATCCATTTTAGATGATTTCTCTAAGTCATATCAAGAACATTTTAGATTCTGATTTTTGTAGTATCTATAACATCTGCAGTCCTTCCTTGTTTCATCTGCAAGATTCATATTCCATATTCAATCTTCTATGCCTTCATTGAAAACATAAAACCTTATACAGGACCAAGACCCACAGAATCCCTTACAAAACATACACATTTTGATATGTTAGGATGGAATTACCCTGTGGATACAATTATCCAACTAGACTTGACCTCTTGCCCCTTCCACAGCAGTTTCATTTAGAACACAGTTCACTAGCGTTTCCATGAGGATATAATAGGAAATGCTACTAAAGGCCTTGCAAAAAATTATATAAAATACATTCAAACCATGTGACATCTCTAGCTTGTACCTCAACTTCCCTTTAAGACTCCTAGAGTGAAATTGCTCAGGGAACTGGAAGACATGTAATGTGATATGTTATTCTTTAAGCAAGTTTTGCATATTTGAGGCTGAAATTTTGCCCTGAAAATAATTGCACTCTCTGGTTGCTGTTGATCTTTTAAGTAAAACTGATGAAAAAGGGAGAAAAAAAGGGCATTAAACTCTTCCACTTCCTTCACATCCTCTGCACTTGCGCATCATAGAGTACTCTTCCAAATTTCCCTTTGTTTTTCTCTTCTTACCTGTAAAATTTATTTTACTTTTGATAAGTTTAACTAGTTGTATCTAGTCCGTTTTATCTTTAGTAACTGTTTACACCACCTCTACACTCTCCCATGAATGGAACATTGTGCTGGGTTCTCAACCAGATGTACTAGTCTCTATTTTACAGATATCTCTCTCACAACTGAGGTCTATTAAAAAGTTGTGAGTTAGCTGACTTCTGCTGAATTTCCTTACTTTCCTCTAAAATGCCACAGAACTAGCATTTCTTGAATGAACTGACAGCTGTCCATAATCTGTTTTTCCTTTAGATTTGCCTGTTATTAGATCTTCCCTACCCATTCTCTGAGTTTATTGACATCTGCCTTCTTGAAATCCAGTGCTGTTGGTCACTTGGAGCAGATGGTAGAAGATGACACTACGTTCACTGCAGCCTTGTAAAATGCCCTATCTGGCAGCAGACTTCGAATAGTATGTTACACTGCCCTCTACCTACCTGCAAAGCTGCAGTGCAGCTGAGGAAGGCTGTGACAATTACAGTGTGTATTAGGTCTGAAGATTTAGGCTGCTCTTCAGAATTTATCAGACAGAATGAGAAGAAAAATGTAACTTCAGAGAAACTTTCTGTAAGGTATTAATAACTTGCCTTGTAATGAATCTCAGTCAGTGTGGGCAGAGAATCTGTGCTAATGAAGTGTTTAGAACACAAATTCCTTGTGATAATAAATACTCCAGACTAAGGTATGCAAGGATGCTTGCCCTACCTAGTTTAATAAAAGCTTAGGCCATTATGCAGTGATTTCATGTTGCAATGGACAGACAGTGAGACTTACATGTAATGGGGGAAAGGAGGAAAAAAGGCAATAAACTTCACCTTAAGCAGAAATGGCTGATCAGATCATACTGGATCTCTGCCTTGTAAGAACAGTGACAGAAGCTCTTATATCTAATGCAAAAGCAGTAAGAGTTCAGATCCTACTAAAACCCTCTAATATTCTTTAACTTTGGTTGAGACCACTGTAGATACATTACGGCCCCTCTCACAGGTCAACTACAGATGCTCAGCAAGTCAGACCAAGCTTGTTGCTTATATTAGAAAGCCTTCCTATTACAATTATTTTTACTGACAAAATTACAAATAGAGTTCCTTTACTATCACTTCAAATCGATTTGGATTCCCTAAATAACGAAAATTAATTACCAGTAACCAGTCCCATCTGTAGTCAACTTTCATGACAGCTATAAACTAATAAAAATGCAGTCATCATGCTGTCAATGGGGTGGTGTAAGACAGAGGAGCAAGCTGTGCCTGTAGTCAGAGTGCTGGTGATGGGTTAGGGGAATGCAGGTTGTTGAATCACACTGTTCCATACTGCAGGGAGCTGATGTGCAGTGTCCATACGCTATCTAGTGGCTCTGTCGATTATGACATTGTCCCTGAATTACTCTTCTTTCACCTGTGAACTGTAGGATTAAAAAACACTTTAGACAAAACTGGAATTTGTGAGTCTGTAACCATTCCCTAATGAATCTAAGACATTTTGAGGTCGTAAGTGATTAATGAAGAAATCCAAAAAGGTCATAAAGCCTGTGTGAATGTGCAGGCAAAACTCTTGATGGGGGCTTCTAGGCAGTCAGTCCTGACATTAATAGAAGTCTGACAGGCACTGGTCAAGATGTTAAGATCTTTCTCTTTTCTGTACAGACTTTTTCCTAGATTTATTACTAAATCAGTTTAGGAATGCTTCAAGAACAAGTTTAAGTACCTTCTTCAGTTGCTAGATTCTGCAATATTTTGTGAGGGAAAAGCAGATAATCTAAACATTTTAAACTGAGCACATAGTAGACAGTAATGCAAGGCTAGATGTGTTCTCTGGAATGCTAATCGCCATCTCTTGAGATCATGGACTAGGAAGACATGAAGATCACATGTAACAGTATTCTCCTGATCTTCTGTTTTTGCCAGGGATGTGAATGATCTTCAGTAAAACAAGCAGCCCTTCTGTTTTGTTATTTATCTGTGAAATGGAGACTGTACTGTTCTATGGAATCTAGAACTGCTTTATAGATGAGTACTACTGTTGTAAAGGCCATATTTTGTATATTTTCTACATTTTATATATATGAAATAGAAAATATTGTATTATGTAGGACCTGTGCCAGCATATTTAGGAGTACCATCTGAGCTACAACTAGCACACAAATTAGTTATATTTGAAAAAAAAGAAGCCTGATTCACCATCACTTTCAGCAATTTTGCACTTTTCTACTTAGTAACTGAGAAAGCTCTCTAGACAGCTCTTAAAACACTTATCTTTAATTGTACTTAATTACATATGTGTGTTTTTTTAGGAGGCTGAGTAAAGACACGATGATGCAGGTTTCAGCTTGGGTAACTTTTCTTGAACTGTTCTTTCTAGGAAAGCAGAAATTTTATTTTGTTCTTCACCCATATCAAAGGTGACAATTTTGTTTTCCCTTTTCAGTAAGTAATTTTTCAATTTATACTTCTGAACCCTTAAAACAAATTTAAAATAGCTGGCAAATAATGTTCCTATTACCAGCATTTATCATGATTTCCAATATGGAGTTTCTATGGTGCATATCTTTTGCGACATACAGTAGCAGTTAATGAATACACACATGAATACAGCAGGAGTATGTAAAGTATATAAATGGACTTACAGGTGTTTGCATGTGATGAGAAAACTGTGCATAAGAGTTATGCCCTTTCATCTCAAACCCAAAACTCAAGAGCCTTAAGTATTGTGCTAATTTTGGCTGGCAAAGAGTTCATTTTCTTCACAGTGGCTAGCATGGAGCTGTGTTTTGGATTTGCTGAGCAGAGCTTACACAGAGCCTTTTTTTCTGCCCTCATCCCACCACACCAGTGAGACGTGCACAAGGAGCTGAGAGAGGACAGAGCCAGGACAGCTGACCCCAGCTGGCCAAAGGGATGATCCTGAGCATATGGTGTCATGTCAGCATTTAAAGCTAAGGGGGACGAAGGAAGAGAGGGGTGTCTATTTGGAGTGATGGCATTTGTCTTCCCAAGCAATCATTATGCGTGATGGAGCCTTGCTCTCCTGCCACACACCGGCCCATGAGCAGGAGTGAAGGAATTCCCTATTTTGCTTTGCTTGCACTCAAGGCTTTTGCTTTAGCTATTAAGCTATTGTCATTTCAACCCCCAAGTTTTGTCACTTTTGCCCTTCTGATTCTCTCTGCCATCTGACCCGGGAATGAGCAGCGCTGTGGTCCCTTGCTGTCAGCTGGGGTTAAACCAAAAGAGCAATAAGAATATAAGAGTTGACAGGGCTACAGGCAACCTGCTTTAAGTGCTCAAAGCTGAGCAGCTTAACCTCTTCTGCCCTCTTAGCCACTAGCACTTCCTACACTTTTTTCCAATTCAACATTCACTCCAGATCATTCAGCCTCAGAAGAGATTTAAAAAAAAAAGAAAGCGTAACTGAAAGAATTTTCTTTTAAGATGACTGTGAGTAAGAGAGACAGGCTTAAAAACACATCAGCAAACAAGGTACATTTCTTACTAGCACTTCCAGCCTTGTGTATCCTATCAGCATGCACAAACCCCAGCTTAATTTTATTGCTTGTACAACCAGCTTACACCTGGTCACAAAGGTTTCAAAATAAATAATTAGTACAATAAAAAAATCCAACACTCAGGCTTCATTGCACAAACATTTAAAGAGAGGAAATAATTTCTTTTACAAATGTGTTTCTCTTGTATAAGAATAATTTTGTATAGAAAATAGCTCTTTATACATTTTACAGAAATAGGCTAACATTTAGATTCTTTATTAATGAATAATCATTGAATGCAATTTAAGATTTCAGTTATGTTTGTCACCAAACATCAATAACACAGCAATATATCATCGCTCTAATATCCTTAAACTACTTGACTTATCAAATATTGAGTCAAGACAGTGAAAACATTCCTAGAGCCATGAAAATTTGAAAACACTCAAGTAGCTTGAAACTGTTAAATTATGAAATACTTCCCAAAAGTAATACCACAATTTAAGTGTCAAGGAATACAAACTTAAACCTTAACAAGGCAGCATTACTTGCTCACTCCTGCTGGCTAATACTGTAAAACCCAAATTGAACAAAAGCTTTAATATTAAACTGGTTTACTGTTAATGTGACCTTCACAATACTCCTGAAGGATAGGATGCTATCCAGAAGGAGCTGGACAAACTCGAGAAGTGGGCCCACAGGAACCTCATGAGGTTTAATAAGACCCAGGCCAAGTTGCTGCACCTGGATGGAGCAACCCTGGTATCAACACAGGCTGGGGGATGAATGGATTAAGAGCAGCTCTGTGAGAAGGACTTGGGGGTGCTGCTGGGTGAGAGCCACAGAAGCCACTCAGAGCCCAGAAAGCCAAACGTGTCCTGGGCTGCATCCAGAGCAGCGTGGGCAGCANGCCAGGTTTTGATTAGATGTTAGGAAGAAATTCTTTACTGTGTGGTGGAAAGGCACTGGAACAGGCTGCCCAGAGAAGCTGTACATGCCCTAACCCTGGAGAGGGATCACCTGGTCTAATGGAAATGTGTCCCTGACCGTGGCAGGGGTGTTGGAACTAAATGATCTGTAAGGTCCCTTCCAACCAAGGCCATTCTATGATTGAAAAAAAACATAGCAAATGCTATACAGCATTAACACAACATATAAATGTAATAAAAATACTTCAATTTTCTTAAGAAAACATGGAAGGTAGATTAAAAAAAACCCAGTAAATTAAGATATAAAAAGTAAATTTGTAGAGGACGAAAATTTAAAACCATGTGTATATATATTTATATGTAAGGGTACGCTAAGAAGTACATATATTTAAAAATACTCAATTTATTCAACGACTGTTTAGCATGCGGAACCAAAACATAACCCACACTCAAATGCTTTCCCTCTACAACTGCTGTTTCAAGCACCTGTACCTATCTGCAGATTTCCTTGTAAATTAGAGAGAAGGTAGAGGCATTTACCCTTGGAATACAACTACATGCAGTAATCATTTCTTGCTTTCTAGGTATAATTTTCAGTAGAAGATATAAGCAAATAAGAACTGTAAGACCCAGAGATTGAAAACCTGAAATTTAGATGCTCCTGGTTCCATTTAGTATTCATACAGAGCTACTTAGGAGTTTGCCAGCTGTACCCCGTGTGAGCACTGCTGACACTTCCATGCTTCATGGAAATGAAATATGTAGTTAGTTTAGTCGAACATGGCTCTCACTCCAAGTTAGCAAAACTCTTGACACATATAATTTTCAAATAGATTCAGCTGGAACTGGTACACATCTCCTTCTCACAGCACAGAGGTCGATACGAGACAGAACGAATCACATTCTACTGGTTCACATTTTCACGTACTTAGAAGGAGAAACAAACCCTTATTCCAGTGATTTTGCAAATTCTGCATAGTCAATGTATCCGTCATTGTTCTTGTCATCATCTCTCAGGACATCATCTATTAGACTGATCAGCTCTTCTTCCTTCATTGCTTGGGTATGCTCACCACCCTCCTACAAAAACAAAACCACAGTGAACAGTTTAGCAGTCTTTCCCATCCAGTGGCACATGTGACAGATTACTGACAACTAATTTTTTACTAAGCTGTTCATGTTTGGTGCCTAATTTGACACTAAGTTTTATGTAATCATTTATAGCAATATAAGCAAATTTCATCAGGTGGAAGCTTTGGCATTCTCCAGCCAATATTCTTGGTCAGAAATTCCAAAACCTGAATCCCACAATGTATAACGATAGATAATCATCTAATAAATGTATTCTTAATTAGGATCTTGATGTAGTATAGAGACTGTAGTTTCTACACACTACAGTAACACAGTAACACAGAAGTGACCCTCTTCAGCTCTGTCGCTTAAAGTCAGTAAAATTCTTAGTAACACCCCTTATGGGAACACAAAGAAGTGCCTTTGCACAAGAAACAGCCAGTCATTATTCTGCTCTTGGCTCAGTATTTTTTGCCACAGGTTATTAGCAGGAAGTTATGCTATTCTGAACTGTAACTTGCAGAAGGTCAATATGAGATAACGTGTTTCTATTGTGTTCCTAGTGACTGCAAAGAGAAATTGAGTTTAGGAAGAGGCAAACTGTAGCAGGTTCTTCTAATACAAATTTTGTGCAAGAGTTTTTTTATAGTTTGTGTATACACAGCAGTTAACAGTCTGAAGTTGAAAACAGTGTCATATCACATGATATTTCTACAAATTCTCATGCCCCATTTCAGATGACTTCCCCTTTCCCCCCATCCTTACCTGCCAAACTAAGCCCTCTGCAAAATGATTTTCACTCTGGAGCCCTTCCTGATTCTAGAGTTTTAAACTAATATGGAAACTTCCTAAAAACTGAAATGTGACATGAAAAGCTGTGATAATGTACATTTATAAATTCAACCAGAACTATCAGGAGAAAAATAGTTTCATTTTCAGGCAAAACTAACTGCATTGAAGATGTGTTGCAACTGTTCTGCTGCTTTTAGAGTCAGAACTGTTTCCAAACACAAAACTGTTTCCCTTACAAAACTACACCAACCTCTTTGTGGACATGTGAGATAGCAGTAGCAAGTTCTAATCCATCTAGCAAATTATTGCCATCATAATCATGCATTTTGAAGTAATGGAGCTGCAACTCTTGTGGAGACATCTCAGATTCTGGTTTCTCAATAACACCTTCCAAGTGTTCCATGATGTGTCTAAGAAAAACAAAACCCACAGTATTTCCATCAGTTAATACTTAATGCTCTGTTTACAGCAAATTTAGTCTTAGATCAAATATTGTACATCTAAAAGCACCCTGGACAACTAAAAGCTACAGTTTGATACCAAGATAAAGGGGGCACAAAGGCTGGTTGTTAGAGGGGCTGTAGAGGCCTCTAATACCTTAGATAGCTATTTCTATTTCTTCTGGCCTACTTAGCAGGCTAGCAAAACAACTGAAGCAAAGCCCAAAATCTCATTTTGGCTCTCTTCCAAAGCACAGGAACTGGAGGAAAGTCTTCCCCAGTCAACCATGAAGTGTTCTAGGGAGTTTTATTTGCTGCTAGAACTGTTCTGCATTTATGAAGAAGCAAATGAGAAAATAAACTCAACTCCACCTGTTAGAAATAAGATTTTGTCTAAAGGACGCTGATACGGGTAAGCAGGATTTCTGTAATAAATTTTTTATTGCGTAAGTAGTGCTAAAGGCTCCAGAGAGACCTTTCTAAGTCACATATCTCTACAAATTTATCAAGCAAGCATGTCTCCTATCTGGCTTTAGCTAATCATACAACATTCTGAGAAAACAGGGTGCCCTGGGCTTGAGTCCAACTCGTATAATGCTTTAGAGATAAGACAATCATTAAGAAGTAAAGTTTACACTTTTAGAACATGAAACACATACTCTTTATCTTGTACCAAATTCTTATCAAGGCGAATATTTGGATGTTGACTCTCTCCTACGTGTTCCTCAGCTAGGGCAGAGATGAAGAATGCAGCCATAGCAAAGCAGAATAGCAAATGTGTTCTAAACATCCTTTGGGCCATTGTGATCTCCTACAAAAAGGAAAACATCCCCCCAGAAAAACAGATCAAAAATGTGACCTACTTTCAGCAGATTTAGACAGTGCTTAAAAACAACCCCATTAAGTTTCAGAATAGAATAACTTGTTGCATTGGAAACTCTTGGCAAGCAGAGAACCAGAGAGCCCCAGTTAACAGTTTTTATGAGGGTCTCTATTTTAGTGAATTATGCAGTAATTTTCAGATAATGGTTTGGTTTTTTTTTTTTTCCCCTCAGAGCTAATGCGCACACCTTAGCCATGCTTGGGTTTTCATACACCTTCCAGACAAACAAGCAACCATGCCCTCTGCCTCGGGCAGACCTGCCCCACAGCTCTGGGAGCAAAGGTCGCTCACGGCATCTAAGCGGCTCCATCGAATCAGCAGCACAGCGGATGCAGCATTCCCCAGGGGCGCGCCGCTGGCAAGGCGTCACGCAGCCCTGCGCGCACCTCACGGGCAGCGGACAGGCGACCGAGCTTCAGCGGGGCCGAGGCGGGGGCTGGCGGCTGCCGCTCCTGTTCTGCCCCCGGCCCCAGCTGAAGCTACC